>PVJL010005261.1:0-111581 GCA_004026885.1 Lyroderma lyra | reverse complement strand
TTTATTTCTCGTATTTCTGTCTCAATCTTTCTTATGTTTTGAATTTCTTTGTTAAATTGTTCTTTTTGTTCACAGAGTTCCTTTTTTATGTCGTTTATATCTTTTTTATATTATTTATCTCAGCTATGGTGTTCTGCCAATAGGTTTTCATTTCTCTCACAGCCTTTAGAATGGCTGCTTTAAATTCTCCATCACTTAAATGAGACCCTTTCAGTTGTAACAAGCTGTCTTCTTGGTAAATTTCATGTTCTTTCTGAGGAGTTTTAGTTTTTAAGGAATTCATCCTGTCCACTGGGTTCTTACTCTTTGACATGAGGGCTTTATGTTCAGTGCCCAGATTATTGCTTTTGTGGTGTCTTGCTGTAGGGCAGACACTAGGTGGCGCTGGGGGTCAAGTTTTGGGGGAGAGGGGGCTGTTTGTTTCTTGTTTCTGATCTCCTACTGTGTTTGGAGGCTATGCGCATATATCCTGAGGAGAGGCCAACAAAAGGCATTCCAAAGGCAGCTCTGCCTTCTGCCCTTTGCTGGGGAAGCTGTTTCAGGGCTTGTTTCTGGTGGCTGGGGTGAATGCTATCAAATCAGTCTTTCTTCCCAGCCCTGATTCAGCATCTGGCTGTCTATGGGCTCACACTGCTTTCAGAAACCTGGGGTGCACGAGGAAGTGCACACTCCATAAGTCCAAAGCTGTGGGCCTGGCAGGGTCGCCTTTGCAGCGGGCTGGGAACGGGAACTGCAGCCCTGTGTAGGTCTCCAGGGGGCTTAGAGCTGGGGTGTCATCTTTGCAGTTCAGAGTCCTCGCTCAGCCCTTCTACCGCTCTGAAGTTCCAAAGCCCGGCTCCTGCGTGGCCTCTCCCCTCCCCCAAATTGCGATGCTCGGATCCTGTTGCTGTCTCTGCTCCCTTCCCTCTCTCAAACTCACCCCCTTCTCGCCAACCTTCAGGTGTTTACTTGCAATTTGTGGATTTTTCAACAGCCGTTTTGTCACTCAGGGTCCTCTTTCTTGGCTCCTGGATGGCCGTTCAATTGTGTTTTCTGGGAGAGGCTTTAGGGACCTCCTCTCCAGTCGCCATCTTGTCTTCTCCCCTCCTGAGTATGTATTCTTACACATTTAAACTTCAGTCACCTTCAAGGTCCTCTACGTTTGATGCAATACACCTATCAAGCTTTGTTCACTGCTCAGAACAGCTTTTGAACTCATTGATTTTGATGCTTTTCAGTGTTTCTGCCATTTTTTGTTTCACTTCTTCTACATCAGCAAAATGTCTCCCAATGAGGCCTTTTTTCATCCAGGGAAACAAAAAAAGTCATTCAGGGTGAGATTGGGTGAATAGGGATGGTGGGGCATGGGGGTCATTCCATTTTTTTATGAAAAACTGCTGAACACTCAGCAAGATGTGGCAGGCGTGTTGCCATACTGCCCTTTGTTCATGTAAATACCCATTATGAAATGGACAAACACAATGGAAGAGTTTCGAAAAAGAATTTACTGAAGCCCAATGCAGCCTCTCACAATGCTGGCTGGTACACTGATGTAGATGGTTTTCTAGAATACTCACCTAGTGTGGGAAGTCTGTACTACAAGGGGCCCACTCAAAAGAAGGTAATTCCACTTTGGGGGGCCCCCCTCATATAATCAGCATTAAAGAGAAGCCAATATAATTTAAGAAGAGAAAATCATGAAAAGCACCCAAAAGTGTACCAATTAGAATCTAGTTAAGTAGATTCTGCAACATTCATGAAAAGTGATGCTAAATAGATGAAAGTCAAATTTTATATTTAAAAGTATTAAATTTGAAATTATTTATATTTGTATCTACATATGAATCTTTATAATACATGTATAGTTATTATATTTTACATGGAAATTTATGATTTATCATATTTCTGTGGAAGCTATCTGATTTTCATTACATAACTTTTTGCCTGCTTTGATGTTCTTAATATCTTCATTAAGTTAATATTTCAGTAGAAAATGAATGATCATGTGTTTTATGATTGGTTTCTTTTTTCTTTTCTTTCCCAGTTTCAATGAAGTATAATTGGCAGATAAAATTATAATATATTTGAAATGTATAATGTGATGATTTTATATATATATACACACATACATATACACATTGTGAATTTATCACAATCAAGTTAATTCACATATCTATCAACAAGCATAGTTTAGGGGAGATGTGCATGCATGTGTGTGATGAGAATGCTTAAGACCAACTCTTAGCAAGTGTCAAGCATACAATGCAGTATTATTGACTGTAGTCACTATACTATGTAGTAAATCCCTAGAACTTATTCATAACTGAAAGTTTGTACCCTTTGACAAATGTTCCCCATTTATTCCATCCCCTAGTCTCTGCCTCTCTATTTCCATTATCAAAACACCTTCCAGTTTCATCTATGTTGTCACAGATGGTAGGATTACCTTTTTTATGGCTGAATAATACTCTAATACATATTATATACGTATATATAATATAACACATATGTATACATATTATGTATTATCCAGCTATGTAACTATTCTTACTATACTGACAATGGCTGGATTTTTTCTGGACAGCCCTCTTATGTCCAGCCATAAATGCCTCTACTTTTTATTTTACATGGTTGGATACTTTCCAGAGAGCCCTTGTTTATATATCACGATTTCTTTATCCATTCATTGTAATGGAAACTGGGTTCCATATCTTGGCTACTGTGACTAATGCTGAAAAGAACTTGAAAAAAAACTGTTATGTCTTCTGAATACTGGTTTTATTTCCTTTGGATATAGAAATACCCAGAAGTGGCATTGTTGAATCATATGGTGGTTCTGTATCTAATTTTCTGAGAAACCTCCATACTGTTTGCCATAATGGCTGTGCCAGTTTACCTTTTTTCCACCAATAGAGCACAAAGATTCCCTTTTCTCTACAATATTGTCAGCATTTGTTATCTTTTGCTTTTTGGTAATAGACATTCTTACGATATGGGGTAATAAATCACTGCAGTTTTTATTTCCATGTCCCTAATGATTGCTGATGTTGAACATATTTTCCTATACTTGTTGGTCATTTGTATATCTTCTTTGGAATGACATTTATTCAAGTCCATTATTAATTTTAATTGGGGTATCTTTTTTTATTTTACTATTGAATTATAAGAGTTCCTTTTATGATTTTTTTGTATTAGCCCCTTATCTGAATTATAATTTACAAATACTTCTCTCACTCATCGGTTCTTTTTTCATGTTGTTGATTGTTTCCTTTGCTGTGCAGAATCTTTCAATTTGATGTAGTCTCACTTATTTACTTTTACATTTGTTTTTACTTTTACTTGTGTTTTTGGTATCACAACCAAAAAGTCATTGCCAAGACAAATATCAAGGAGCTTCTTCCCTGTGTATGATTTCAGGTCTTAATGTTTAAGTCTTAAATCCATTTTGAGTTTATTATATGTATACTGTGTAAGACAAAGTTCCAATTTCAGTCTTTTGCATGTGGATATCCATTTTTTTTCCCAGCAGCATTTATTGAAAAGACTATCATTTCCCAACTGTGTATTCCTGATGCCTCTGTAAAAAATTAGTTGAGTGTGTGATTTTATTTCTGGGCTTTCTACCCTGCCATATTAACCTATGGTGTCTGTTTTCATGCCAATCCTATACTATTTTGATTATAATAGCTTCATAACATTTACATTTTAACTTTGGGCTTATGTTAACTCTGGTAAATTTTTCGACCATACTTTATCCAAATACTTGTAGGAAAAAAGAGCTGAAGGTATAAATATTGTCACCATATGTATGCCTAATTATTATCAATTGAAAACTTTATCAGAATCCCTTGTCATTCTCCAGTCCTAGGGTTATTAGAACTTTCAAACTGCTATGCCAACTAGTGCTAATACCTGAGTAGACTGGATGAGACGAATCTTTGCAGAAAGACATGACTTGCTTCTAAGGACAACTCAAGGAGCCCTCATCAAATAAAACATTAATTTCATGTAGGCTCATTGCTTCCCTTGCTCACTTGCTTCCTAATAGCTCACTTGTTTCTTTATCACTCTTGTTCATTTTTACTATTAATTGATGAGAATATAAGAATGCATAACATGACTCCAGCACTTTTTCTTACTTAATACCTTTCTTTCAAGCTATGTGAGTGAAGATAGAATAAATAACCTAATGATGGAGTGTGGGTTCCATCACCTGGTATGTGAATGCATGAGTGAAATAGTTCTTTAGGTCATTGCCTTAATTTTGCAATCCATTTACTCCATCATCCTGTGGTCCAACTTCTTACCTGTTCTTTAAGTGAGACATTTCATTTCTTTATAAAATAATATTGCAAAATTTCAATGGAATTATTAACTTGTTATTTTGAGTCACATCTCTGGATCAGGAGGAAACTGAGTATGGATTTGACATATATTATGAGATCATGGATTGTAGGTAAGAAAGAAAAACAAGCCGAGTGAGTTGAAAATAACCTTAATTCCTTAACTTTCCCTATTTTCCTACATTATACATATATCTTCCATTATTTGATCTTCAAGAATTGCATATGCAAATCAAGCATGTTCATTTTACTTCAGTATGCACAGACATTATTATTTATTTTGAGAACTATAGAAATAATAATAGTGAATTCACTCATAAGTTCTTTCCTTCCAGACACTTTCACATATTTTACATTTATTACTTTAAAAGTAGTACCATCATCGATATTTTATATACAAGTGAAAGTGAAAGTTAGCGGTATTAAATGCTTTACTTAAATCCACACAGTGAGGTGCATTCATAAATATGATCCGAACAACAATGCCTGTTCATACACTAAATCCACACTGGATTTCGTGGATTAAAACAAAAATGATAATATAGTAATAGAAAACAGTCATAAAGTTGGTAACTATATTTTTGCCAAGCAGGACATAAAATAAATAAAATTACTTTTCCTTTTTGCTATGGTTTAATCTTAAAGCATAGTCATTTGGTAGAAGGACAGTTGGTATCTGCATCCATTTTTTCAAGTAAAAGCCAGGTCCTCAAGGAATCACAATGGAGTTACCACTTGAGAACTCATGCAGAAAGACAGAGATATTTTACTAAAGAGTCTCAGATCTTTATAAGGAAAAACAAATGCAAAAGACCAATATATTCAACAATATATGTGTACCAGAGTACAGATGTAGTTGGCACAGGGTTCAATTAGTTCCATTGGAATTGAGTAAGACAGAGAATGCTTACCAAAAAAGTTTACCAAAGGATACTGCAACTAAGAACTGAAGGATGATAGAGGTGGGGGACTCTAAGCAAGTGTGGTATATAATTCTCTTATGTTATTTACTCAAGCCTGTAAGTTCTCAAATATGCCAAATCCTGTTCATTGTTCACTACTTTTCTGTGTATTTACTCTTAATATTAGAGATGTTCTAGATCCATGACAGGTCAACACAAGAATGAGAGAAAATACGTGTGGATATCACCAGTGGTTGAGCCAAAGCATAGATATATAGGATGATGTAGGTGCTAGAGAGTTTCTACAAACATCATCTTGGACATGAGCAGGATTGGTTACAAGCTGAACAAAGCTCTGCAGACAGTAGGCTTGACTATTCCTTTCATTAGTTTCCCACACTGTTAACGTGGACAATTAACTACATTTCACTTTAACAATTTTTATTAGTTTCAAAACAATTTTAATACTATCTATTCATGTTTACAATTAAATATTAATATGAATTTTTAATAAAATTGAAATTTAATTAAAATTCAATATTATTGGTAAAACATTTATTTGATTATATCTCCTTCCCAACGAATGACCTTAGGTTACTTTTTTCAAGTCTCTCTTTCTATTCTATAACCTCCTCCCAATCCCAGGAGATAGTTTCCTTAGGGGTGTCTAAGGACTCCATTGAAAATTCCTGCCCAGGACGGCATCTTCTGGTTAGGTCTTTTGCCCTTACCTTCTATCACCATTCACATCCTCTCACCTATCTTAAAATGCAACCTTGCCTAGCTTCACAATACCATAAAGCATTTTATATGTATATAATTGCATTATAAAGATATTTGTAATATAAACAATAAAACAAAAAGAAAACAGGAAGGAAGGAAGAGAGGAAGGAAAGAGGAAGAAAAGGTCAATGTAGTTTAAAGGAAAATTTCTAAAGATCCATTATCTAATGCTGTGGAACACAGTTGACTAGGAATCAGAAGTATTTGCTTTTGGATAAACTTCACCATAGAGACACTGGCTCTTGCTTTGCTTTTATTTGGATGCCAGAGGCAATCCATCTTTCAGTTCCATCTTTCTCACTGTAATGTTATTGTTTGCTTACCATCTCCTGACTATTTGCGTACCTTTAGTGCCTAGTACAGTTTTCTTAACAATAATTAAATTCAATTGATAAATGAATAAATATATGGCCACAGTGTGACGATGGTGACAATCTTAAGGACCACTCCTCCAGTAACAAAGTTCAAGTACATAAAACACTTTCCTCTTTTGGTGCTTTCCTAACTCATGGTAGAATGTCACTCTGTTTAATCTGAGTCTGACTAATCTGGTATATGACATATCTTCTTACATTTTACTTTGTGAATAGTTATTTTCATGTTTTATCATATTATGTATTTAATATTTTTATATGTCCATCTTACTAACATCAGAAAGAAAATCAGAACTTCAAAATTAATGCTGTGATCTTACATTTTGTATATCCTTCCTACATGGAAATTTTAAGTGCCATAGTACCCCATGGTACCATTTTTTAAGTCACCTAGGAACTAAATATCATATAGACCTAGGGAAAATTGATTTATGCCCTTTTTATATTGTGTATAAGATATAAATTTGACTTGCAGAAGGAAAATTGAATATGAGTTATACTGCAAAAGGAATGAGATAGGAAAGTTCTATGGAATTGTTGAAGACTTCTTTCATCTTGAGTAGACATCTTCCATATAATAACATTTTTATAGATGCTTTATTTGTATCTGTTATGAAATACATATATCTTCCAACCAAAAATAATTTAGATGCTGGAATTAGGCTTACTAAACACAGAAGCTCTTCTCTCTTCCAGTGAATTAATGGAATGCAAACTATATATTTATTCATGCTTTGCATACCTAGCCTAGGCCAGAAGAAGCTGTAAACCTTATTCTTATTTACAGATGTTTAGAAAAAATATACTTATAATATTATTCCACATAGATAAACATAAAATAACATTTGTAAAATTGATTATATGCACACTTTTATAGCAATTCTTGTTTTCTCTTCCCTGGCCAGTAATACTGCCCTAGTATTCAGTCTCTTTTTCTATAATAGGCAAGTTGATACCCACAGCAAATATAGAAGTGGATTTCTGTCCTTGTGGTTCCAGAATAATTGTTAATCATACCTCTTTTCACTCAGATTAATGCCCCATTTTGATGATATACTTCCTGGTCACCTATGAAACTCTCCTGACATGTAAACTTATAGTCTATATGTTAACTTCCCCAATTGTCAGCTTTCAGGTACAGCATGGCCATCAGAAGCCCAGAATTATATTTTATTTATCTGCTTCTTCATTGTTTTTCTATACTGTTAGTACAAGCACGGTTGTGACTGCATAGAGTTCCAGAATTTTCTCCCATTTCTGTTAATGTCATCAAGCTCTTAACTAAGTTCTCTTTGCAGTCTAGAAAGAAGTAGAAAATTGGACTTCCACAATCGACTACAAAAGAGCTCATCTCTGATTCTGCCCGTTTGCACTCTGGCTTGCAAATGTTGGATGCCAATGAAAGTGTTAAGGAGGAAACCACAGGCCCCAAACGGCATCACTTGCTTTAATGCTCATGATATTAAACCTAGATTTAATACCTAACCTAATTGCTGTTTTAACCTCCCAGAAATGTAATCTTAAAAAACCAATCTGGAATTTGGTGATCAACACCAGTGAGGTAATCTGTCGTGTGGGCTCTCTCCATCCCCATAGAAACAAAAGGCAATCTGCAGGAAAACAAAGCAAAACATCAAAAACCCTTGCTGTTGCCTTCCAAAAGAAGGTGTCCTTGTCTAAAAATAATCCTTTCCTTTCTTTTGTTTATAGCTCCCTTTCCCCATGTTCCTTTGTGTAAGAACCTTTCAATTTGTACATCCCTTCCATGTGCCCTTCTAGTTGCTAGATGCAATGTTGCTTAATTTATAAATTATTTAATAAAGCCAGTTGAATCTTCAGGCTTACTAGGTTGAAGTTTGTTTTTTTAACAAGACAATGCTGCAATTAAAATAAAAAAAGAAGTGGAGTTCCTACATCACTGTCTTGATGCAGATGAGATGTTGAGCTGCAGGGCATTTATGTTCTATAGTCTTCTTCATTAATTTTTTATTAATTTTAACAAATTGCTTGTTTATTTTAAAGAGAGGAGAACAGGGTTCATGTATTCATTTTTAGCAGTTAGAAAGGTAACTCTATCTACATAATCTGAATAGGGGCCAAATTACCTAGAAACTGCAGCTGTGGGAGCAGCCTCGGATTTGAGACTGTGTGTTTTAAAATGTAATTTTCACTTTTTCATGCATACAAATTAAGTAAAACTGAGGAGAGGAGTCGCTAAGCAGCCGTCCTCCAGGGTCTGGTTTTAATGAACAATTTATAATTAGGTTGCATTTCGTTTGCATCTTTTCATATTTTCAGCCTGTTAGCACCAATTTGGAAAATGAGCTTTATAGAGTCACTGACGAATGTTCCCTTTAAAGGAAGCAGCTACACTTCATCCACATTGCCCCTCTGCCAGCACCACACTGAAAGGTCTTCCTGAACCTCCAGTTCCTCTAGTGGAAAAAGAGAGCCTGGGGGAGAGGCGATAACCAGCCCATGTCAGCATTGGGGTCACTTCGCGGTAGCCCTTACTCTGGTCTCACACCATGAGTATCTGTGACAGAAAAACGGGGAGGGGCTTGCAGTAACTAGTACACGAATCTTGGCAGACCAAATTCGTACCTGCAGTGCCGAAGTAGTCATCCCAACCATGGATTTTGCTCATCTGCAGAACCAAATCAGGGTGCACTCTGACTAAGGAAGCGGCAGGGTAGATCTGCATGATTCCAATCCTAAAATAAGGAGTTTGCCAGTTTAGAGGACAGTTTGCCCACCTCCAAGCCAGTTACTGAGTCACAGCCCAACAGGCTGTGGAGAACGCCTTCCAGCCCCATCTGACCAGAAAGACTGGTGACAAACCCTGGAAGTTGTGCAGCCAAGTAGTGCTTGAGCCAAAAGGTGGGGAGAGAGAGCTGCTCACCCCCAGAGCAAAGCCAGTACCTGGCACAGAGACAGAAGGATTAATTCATAACCAAGGCTGAGAGTAGCTCCCAACCCCTCCCGACCAGAAAGCATTTTGGGGAAATTGAGAAGAGCCTGGAGCAGCACCTCCCCTTTCTGCCCGGGCAAGGTTGTTGAGACAACTCCACAGGCTGTGAGATCTTCCAGCCCCATCTGATCTAAAGGGCTGGTGACCACACCTGAAAGTCATGCAGCTCCACTTAGTATAAACTGCAGGAAAACAGGAACAGCTGAACAACATTAGGCAAACAATGCATAACCAGAATAAACAAATAAACAAACGTCCAAACTCATAGAAAAATAGATTAGACTTGTGGTTACCAGAGGTGGGATACGGGGAAGGGGAGTTTGAAGGTGGTGGTCACAAGGTACAAATTTGAGTTCATAATGTAAATCAGTACTAAGGATGCAATGTATAACATGATGTCTATAGCTAACACTGCTGTACGATACAGGAAAGTTGTAGTAAAAAATATATTTCAAGAGTTCTTATTACAAAGAGAATCTTTCCCAATTTCTCTTCTTTCTTTTTAATGTGTCTATGTAAGAAAACAGATGCTAGCTGGAACTTTTGTGGTAATCATTTATTTCACAACATATATACATCGAACCATCAAGCTGTATACCTTAAAGTTATACAATTATGTATGTCAATTATTTCTCAGTAATGCTGGAATAATATTTAAATAAATTACCAAATTACTTCAACATATTAAAATATCAAAAGATTGAGAATTATTTTATTAACATTGGGGACAAAGTAATGGTTATTTTAGACATCATATATGGCTTATATATAATTTTGGTTTCTCAATTCATGATTGCATTCATACAAGTACATAAAATATTGGATAGTTTATATTTTAAATAAAAATAAAACAACGCAGTGTCATCAGCAATTTTTGTGAAAATAGCATTACAAAGCAACTAAACTAGGCAATGGTATAAAGTATTTTGCACTATCACTTAACAAAAATGGCCAGCTGGAGTTTGGTTGTTTTTATAACCTTGAGGGAATCTAAAAATTTTAGCATATTCATGAAATGATAACTTCACTGCAGACTTATTACCGTGAAATGGCAAATTTTCCTCCATTCTTTGTCTCTCAAAGGAAATAGTTAAGAGTTTATTAGTCAAGAAAGTACACT
The DNA here is from genome assembly GCA_004026885.1 of Lyroderma lyra. Taxonomy (NCBI): domain Eukaryota; kingdom Metazoa; phylum Chordata; class Mammalia; order Chiroptera; family Megadermatidae; genus Lyroderma; species Lyroderma lyra. The sequence continues at coordinate 101,109 of PVJL010005261.1, read as the reverse complement.
TTGAGAGTCCCCCTTACATTGTTTGGGGTTTTTATACCAATAGGTGGGTGTTTCTCCCCCTTTTCCTCTTTGGTGATTCATCTGAAAGAAGCAAAGCTACATAACAGCACGGGTCTGGGAAGCAGGACTTACGGTTGGCTAAGCGGGGCTATTTCCCCTTTGTTCTGTATTTCTCTGATGGGATCATCTTGCCTTTCCCATTTGAAGGTAGTTGATAATGGGTGAGGGCTGATTCCTGATTCTGCATTTCTTCCCTGAAGACTTTGTCTCTTTATTTTAGAGTTATGTAGTCGGGCGTGGGGGCTGGGGGGCGGTCAACAGACCAGGTCCTTCCTTTGCTTTCCTTTCCTCCTTAATTTAGGAACACCTGTTAATGGGCCTTCTAACAGGCAAGTTTCTTTCTCTGCATTCCTTTTAATGTAGAGGCAGCTGATAACGGACGACAATTTCTCCTTTCTTGTTCATATCTACCTGCCTGCCTACTCTGTCAGATATATTAAAATCTTGGTATCAAAATGCATGACAATCAAGATTGTCATATTGCAGGATTTTCCTAACTATACTTATTACGAACAAATGTTTATGAATCCTTACAAAACCATTACCCTGTATGTTTTTACTGTACATCATCTACTTTAATGTGACATTTTAAAGATATTATTCAAAACCCAAATGTTCTAACTACATAACTAGTTTTTATTTTTGTTACTTTAAAAAGTTTTTTTTTTTCAAAATACCTTTTTTTCATGTCCCTTAAATCATAAGCCACAGAGCTAGCAAACAATCCAAACCTTAAGAAATAATGCTGTGGGTTGGCGGGGGCAGGGGGGAGGGTCCTGGTGGTGTAGTGGCTAGGCTTTGGTGCTCTCACCACCGTGGCCTGGGTTCAATCCCCACTCAGGGAATAAAAAAAAAATAAAAATAAATAAAAAAGTAATGCTGTGCACAAATGAATTTACAGCAAATCATCCAAAACCTGCATCTTTAGATTGACGTACAAGAGAACAGTAACACTTGACCTCCTTCCAATTTTCTTTTCATCATGCCAAGGGCTTATTAATTCTCTGCTAAAGTATGCTGATCCACGAGGGCAAATAAGTATCATTGATGACTGATATTTTCATAGGGTTATTATGTAACATAAAATTTCTTTCAAGCTAAAAGCAAGATCCTCTTAGTTGTGTACCTTCTATGTGACACAGCAGTGAATAAAATAGGCAATATCTTGTTCACTTAAATCGTGCTTTTTTGCATGCTGAAGGGCATACTGAGGAAGGGGAGAGAGAGAATAAATTAACAAGTAAATCATTTCCAAAAGTGGTGAGATCAGGAAGAATATAAAAAGATGGTAATAGAATAGGAATAATTACATGTCTCAACAACAACATATAGAAACTATTTCAGGGGTTAATAAAATGCATTGCATATATTATATGTAATTTGGGGGGTAATAAGATGTTTTTATTTGAAATATAGTCTGAGCAACATGAGTGTACATAAGAAGAGAAGAGACTGGTTTGCTTGGAGCAGCAACCTCTGTAACAACACAGGAGCAACAATACAAATATTCCAACGTCCACATGCCCCAAACCCCAGGTGTGAGGAAAGGTGGGCAGGGACATACAACTCCTTCTGAATGGGATTTGCCGCTCGATGCCAGCCTGCCTTGGCTTGCATTTCCTGTTCTCCAGGTTCCAAACACAGGTACACTGCAGAACTTGCTCCCACCCAAACAGACAGTACGACCTGGTGTGACAGTTAATTCTCCAAGACTATTTTGGGGGCAAATAATCAGAGAAGACAGGAAAGAAGGACAAGGTGACCAAGGGACCTTCTCATCAGACTGGGCACAGCTCTAAAGAACCATGGCACCACCCCTCACCCCTTCTCAGACTCTGTCGGCTGAAAGAAGAGCTGGCCTTTGCAGTCCAAGTTGCTCAGAGAAAGCCCCTGGCTGAAAACAGCACAGTGAGCGTCCCAGAGGAGCACAACCCCTGAGGGGTTTTGAGCGGAGTTGAAAGCCTTGGGTTTGGGCCACTTAAGTAGACTGGAGTTGGAAAGGACACAGACAAGATTATATGCACTGTTCGCTTCTCAAAAACAGGTTTACAGAATTTTGAACTAGTTCTCCAGAGAAGAGTTTTGATTTTTCTGTTATTTTTCTGATGACATAATGTATCATTTTTCCCTATTTTTCTTTCATGATTATTGGGCATACAGTTGGAACAAAAAAAACAAAAACAAACAAAAAACCTGTCTAGGAAGGAAGGCTGCAATATCAATGTTGCTGTGTTCTCTGCCTCACTATTATATATTAGCGGATTGGAATATTGATTAGATCAGTGAAATTACCCATTTAAGACACTATATAGATACTTCAAATTTTGACTGGTATTATGCAAATTACAACTTAGAAATGAGATAAGGACAATATAAATCATAGAGAGAAAACTTCAGCCTTGTAATTGCCAAGCACATGGCTACACATCGTAGAGTTTAGTTAAGACTCAAAAAGGCTTGCTATGTAACTTTGACAATGAGGATGGCTCACTTCAGGTGTTGAATTATTTGGTAAAAATATCTGGGGATTTAGATTTTGACAGACCAGGTAGAGAATCTCAGTTCTATTAAATGGAAGTTGTAAAGATTGAATTTCATGTATAGTAAGTGAAGCTGCCTAGCACAGTGACTCTCATGTACTAAAGTCACTAAATGTTAGCTCTGTTTCTCTTCCTCTTACCTTAGTTTCTTCCTCTTTTTATTTGCTCCAACAAATATTTATGATTTCAAGCCAAGTTCACTCATCCATCCCCTGGTTCCTTTGCCCATTCTTTTATTTCTTCCTTACTCCCCTTTCCTTTTCCATTCTACCTGCTCTCGTGTCTTCTTCCCTTCTATCTTTTCTCTTCCTCTCTCCCTTTTCTCCCCATCACTCACATCATTTGATTTTATTTTCAAGTATTTATAAATTATAAAAATACATATATATAAATGCATACCATTTTTAAAAATGTATTTTTGATTAACTATAATTGGCATACCATTATATATTGATTATATTAGTTTCAGGTGTACAATAGACTGTGACTTGACATTATTATACCTTACAATATGATCACTCACTAATTCTAGTAATCACCTGTCATCATGTAAACTTATCACAATATTATTAACCATTTATCACAATATTATTAACCCCTTCTCCTTTTTACCCTTTCCCCACCCCTCCCTTCTAGTACCCATCTCTTTGGTTTCTCTGCTTCTGAGTCTGTTCTGTTTTCTTTGTTTGTTTGTTTGTTTGTTTTAGATTCCACATGTAAGTGAAATCACAGGGTACATGTCTTTCTTTGCTTGACTTATCTTACATCTAAAGGGCATAATGCATGGCATTTTTTAAATTTAAGGACCTTTGAGCATGGAGCATAGTTATTCCATATGGACATGAGGCTAGGAATTAAGGTAAAATCTAAAATAGAGTGAGAAACACTGAAGATTTCAAAGGGCGCAGCAAATTACTCCCTGTGGATCTGATCTGACCTTGGCTTATGCAGAAACATTACCAAAAAGAAGAGATCCTTATAAAGACAATGAGGCTTTTCCAAACCCACATTCTGCAACAGGATAGAGCTAATTGTTATTATTACTGAGAGATCCAGTCTCTTCATTAACTTCAGGTTTTCATACCCAAATGAGTTGGATGCAGCCACTGAGATAGTAGGTAAAGTCTGTATGTTTTAACTCTTACAACTAAATTTCAAGAACCTCCATAGATATAATTGTTTAACCAGTTACAATCCAACTTCCAGTAAAATTACTCAGATCACTTTTTTTCAGTTTCTCTAAAAATATATCATAGATACATTGGCAAAGGCATTGCTGAAATCGGTTTTCTTAAGACTAAACATATCCTGCTTATCTGTAAACCAAGAAAAATCATGCAAACTTTTCTATTAAATACAAGAGTATTTTTCTTCTCCAAAGTATGTCCATATGCAAATGAGGAAATGTTTAATTAATAATACATATTGGTGATTAAATCATTATTAACTGAGAAAGTGGGAGACTATTTTAATAGTGTTCTTTTGGTTCTTTGTTCTCAGTTTAATTTACTCTGTTGCCATTTTTTTATTTTATTATAAACTTGAAGTATGTATACAATATATGTCCATGTGGGCATAGTCAAAATAGTATAAAAACATTCAAGAAAAACTATAAATGCTTAGAATGTAATACATTCTGTTTTAGGAATATATATTTTCTCATTATTCTAACATACATAGATTTCATTGATTTCTCTCTTTGTGTAGAATTGAATCTCTTTTTCCTTTGTAATTTCATGAGGCCGATAGTGAAGGCTCTAGTAACATTAGTAAGCATTTTAAAAATATTCATAACATACATTCACTTCTGAAATAAATGACCAAGTTTTCCTATTTCTGCTTAAATTTTGGTTTACAAAAAATGCTATGATGCATGTACTCAATTAATGCAAGAATACAAACAATGAACCCTGAAACATGTTAGAATAATTTAAAACATCTATATATATATCAACATTACAGGTATTAGTCACCTCAGTTGTGATAAGGATGGAGTAAGTCTACCTAGATATATGTGTATGTACGTTTATACTGCCTCTGTCCCTGACAATCTGGAACTTTTGTAATAAAAGATCATAATTACAATCTGTAACCCCACTCAAACTATTTTGCTTTTAATTAGTCAAGAGAAATAAAAAACAAAAGATCAGTTTTTTTAAATCAGTTGCATTTTTTAATTAGAAAAGTAACCCCAATGCATAATTAATATGTGAGAGCACATAGGTAATAGTTGTTTGAAGTGACGTGTTTGTGGTGAAGAAAGGCCTGCCCATAAGGTTCTCCAGTCATTCTTATTAACATGAGAGTCATTATTGTGTTTTTGTTTTTGTTTCATAATCATTTTTTTATTGTTAAATTTATTGAGGTTACATTGGTTAACAAAAATTACATTAGGTTTTATTGTGTTCATAATCATTCTCCTCATTCTGCATCTAATCTTCTAAAACTTGCGGTCTATTTTTTTGCTGAAATTCCCTGATTTTCATCACTATCTGCCTCTGCAGCTAAATACCTTTTTAAAATATATGTTACTAGAAAAAATAATCACAAATATTAACATTTCCATACTGCTAGTTGTTTTGATTTCTAAAACATACACAATAAAAGAATTTGCCCCCAAATTACATGAATATAGAACTGTTAAAGCACTTTGTATAATAATAATAATAATAACAACAGAAAACAAACAACAGTAACTTCTCACCACTACTTTATAGCATTGGGCTTCAACTTCTTTACCAGTTAAAAAGTTGTAAGAATTATTATAAAACAGAATGAAAATATAAAGTGACTTTTAAAAAAAATATTTTAAATAACTAAAAAGAGAATATAGTCTCTTTGAAAAGCTGTATTTAAAGATCATAAAATACAACAAAATTATTATATAGATACCCCATTTCTTAACATTCAAGACTATATTAAATTTACATAACTGCATAAAAGCATAAATTGATTCTAAAAGACTACCCTTTCAACTCATTTTTATGTGCATCTTATATATACTGTTTTTACATTTAATGCTTCAGCTAAATGGCTTAACCTGCTTATCAGTTACACAGTTTCTTCAAATGCCATTATTTGAGATTATATTAAGATGCATAAAAAACAAGAAGGCAATGCATATTACATAAACGCTCTTGTCTTACTTATAGTTTTATGTTTTAATCTTATTTTTGTTAACCATATTTAATGTATTGAAAAGCATCCCAGGTATGGGATTGCTGTAACTGTCTTTTCAGAAAAAGAAAGAAGCACCAATACAATGAATTAGTGAGTGCATTTAATATGTCTCTTAACAGTTTCCGCTCCACTCTTTGTCCTTCTCATTTTCCCAGTCTGCCTCCTTTCTTTTATTTTCATGAACACAAGATGTCAGGTGAATTATAATTTATGGTAAACCAAACTGAAGAACCAGTAATAAGGAATATCAATCAGTAATTCTAATTATTAAAATTTCTGTCCATGAAGCCTGAACTATCACATGCAAAAGATTAATTGGTAGTTTGTGAGTGCTATTAATATTTTTCTCTTTGTCAATAAAAACCACGTCTATAATTATGAGCAAAATGAGAAAAGTCCCTCATCTGTCCTCATGCTAAATTTACAGCAGTGCTAAGAAGTAGGATGAGTATCGGAACTGGGCTACCTTTTTATTTAAATATCTTTGTCTTGTATCAACATATCATTATTCACTGCTTTACTAAAATTTTCTATGCATTAATGACATTAATGGTAAAAAAGTAGTTGGACGGAAGACAAATGTTAAACTTTCATATACACCCGCCTCCCCAGCCATGCTCCTATTTGGAGGGAATTAAAGGTTTTGTAAAGGAATTGACTTTTACTTAATGTTATGCTTCTGTTTGGTTGTACTCCTTTGTTCTGCCAGCTTCCCACACTTCTTTACCACTAGAAAGCTTAAATAGTTACTACTTTCGGCTGGCTCTTCTTCCTTTTTTTTTTTATTCAGTCTTTAGAGGTTAATCTTATTCTGTAACAGAAAATCAGTAACACAAGGTGTTAGTCAAAGAGAATACATGTCTTATTGCTTAAAAAAGACTCTACTGAATATTAGTATGGTACGCACAGCAGCATCAATTTGGTCCTGATTTCTTCTTTACCTCTTCATATCCACCTACTGTACCTAATTTTATTTACTGCTTGATTGCTTCTTTTTGGAGAATAGATATCTAAAACATAGCTGTATCTCATCTAGGGGTTACAAATATGCAACAAGCACAAGCTCATTTAATATGACTACTTTGACAAAAACCTTTCATTATGTTTTATTTGAATAAATTGTCTTGATGAGGATTTTAGAAACCACAGAAATTTTAGCTTTTTAATTACCAACTTGTGGGCAAATACAAATACTTACTCCATTCTTGAAACCTAACCCCAACATCATACCTACCTGTTTTTGAAAGATGAGGATTGGCTAAACGAAAGAATATGGGAAAAAAATTAAGATGGTCTGAGAGTCAGAATTGAAGTAAAAGTAAGGAATTGACTGGTATGTGTACTGACTGAAGATAAAGTTATTTAGTGTTATGATTCAGCCATATACAAATGGTAAGGTCAAAATGACTGTGTAAAATTTGTGGCAAGAAAATAGGCTTATTATTTATGTTGAATGAGACTTAAAGTAACTCCCAAATTGTCATATTTTGAGAATAATTTTATTCTGAAGTAATTGAAATGTAAAGAACTTATTATGTTTGTTATTTTTGTCTATTCATGAATATCTAATCTGTATGAATGTGGAAATCAATGCCTAAATTGTCTTAATTATCTTCCAATTTTCACCTGTGCATATGGATAGTGATAAATACAAATTCAACAGCTATATACCAATTTCAAAAAAAAATTGAATTCATATCACGTACAGTGGTAGTTATTAAAATAGAGAACATAAGAAAATAGCAAGTTTCATTATAAAACTTCCCAGTAACCACATTCATTTTAAATATTTCAAACAGAGTTCACAGAGTTCTACCTACTAGAAAACTTGAAATTTAAACTCTGGTATTCTTATTCCAAGTTCAACATTCTCTTTGTTATATTAAACAGCTTTCATAGGGTCACTTACTAAGCATGTATAAAAGTAATACCATGTACATATAAATGTCATTTGTAGTTCCATAATTATTCAGCATAAAATTTGTTTGTATTCCTTAGTGAGAGGGGCTGGGAGAAAAACATATTTTTATTTTTATTTTATATAAAATGATATAATAATATATTATTATATTTATATTCTTATATATTACCACTTATTTATTTTAATTCTTCTAGCTCAATAACAATGATTAAATACCATAGTAAAACATATATAGATGTAGATATAGATACATATATTTTGTGTGATACATATGTACATATATTTCAGACCTCTCTGCAAATCCGAACAGAAATGTTCCACAAAGAATAATATGACTTCTCTCAGTACCAAAACTTGGAATTTGGTGTATAATAATTTGATGTATAACTTTAAGTTATACACTTTCATCTACTCTGTCTTTCTTTTCTTTTTTTTTTTTTTTTTTTTTTTGGTATGTGGGTAGCTCCCTGGCTGGGAATCGAACCCAGGTCGCAGCGTTGACAGCGCCAGCGCCGAAGCCTTAAGCCACTACACCATCAGGGAACTCCTACTCTGTTTTAAATGCAACAAATAATACCAGAAATTTTCTGTTAAGAAATTCAGAAATTCTCCTCGTTAATTTTTATCCTTCTTTTCCTCATCTCTCCCACCCTTCCATGTCTTTAAATTGATTTTCATTTACTTTTGAGTTTTCCTCTTATAGGGCCTCATACTGTCCAACCTCTCTGAGCTACATTTTTCTGGTTTACTATGCCTGTGCTTTATAAACAATTTTCTATTATCATCCCCTGTGTTCTTAATTACACCACAATCTTCACCTTCCGACCTACCAATCCTCACAGAGTCTTCCTTTGAATAAAATCAAAATCTTTCCTCTCTCTATTTTAGATTATTTATCTTTATCATTATTTTATAGTAATAAGAATATGAGATCTATTGTAGGTATCACATGTCCTCACTTCAAAATATATTACATAAATACAACAACTAAAACAGTATGGTATTTTCATAAGACAGACATATAGGGATACCTCAAAGACAGTAAGACTTCAGTTCAGAGCACTACAGTAAAGTGAGTCATAATCTTTTCTCCTGGTGGAGGGTTTTACCTTCTATTTGAAAAAACACAATATCTGTGCAACATAATAATACTGTGAAGCTCAGTAAGACAAAGTTTGCCTACATAGACAAATGTAACAAAAATGAGAGCCCAGAAATAAAACCACATATATATGATCAATTGATCTTTCACAAGGATGTCAAGAATACACAGTGGGGAAAAGATTGTGTCTTCAACAAATGGTTTTAATAAAATTGGATCTCCATATGCAAAAGAATGAAATTGAACTGCTGTTGTTTTACATCATACACAAAAATTAACTCAAAATTAATAAGGCAATAAATGCAAGACCTGAAATGTTAAAACTCCTGGAAGAAAACATAGGGGAAAGTTTTATGACTTTGGATTTCTCAATGATTTCACTGATATGACACAAAAACAGTAAAAAAAAAAAAAACAAGTGGGACTACATCAAACTAAAAAGCTCTTGCACACACAACAAAGGAAATAATCAACAATGAAAAGAAAACCTATGGAGTGGGAGAAATATTTGCAAACCATATATCTGATAATAGTTTAATGTCAAAATCTGCTCTCTCTTCTCCAACTTTAATTTTTAAATTAAATGTATTGGGGTGACATTGGTTAGTAAAATTATATAGGTTTCAGGAGCACAATTCTACAATACATTAGCTATGTATTTTATATTTTGGATACAGTGATCTGACTGACACAACGGACATCAGTGTAGAAATAGCCCTAAATATTGTCAGACATTCCCCACGATACCTAGTTCAAACTTTGAATATTACACACACAAGAAGAGCCTAAAGAAATGACAATTAAATGTAACAGGATCAAGGAATTGTAAACACCACTGCACTCATGTCAAATATATGGTGACAGGAGGAAAACTGACTCTGGGTGGTGAACACACAGTGCTATATATATAATGTATTATAGAATTATACACTTGAAACCAGTGTAATTTTACTAACAAATGTCACCTCAAAGGGTTTAATAAAAATAAAATTTTAGAAATGTAATGGGATACTCTGAAATACTGAAACAGCATAAAGGACATTTGATTTTTCAAAGTTTAAGAACATTAGAATAAATTTTGACTCTTGTTAATAATAATGCATCAATATTGCCTCATTAATTATGAAAACTGTATATTCTAATGGAAGATATTAATAATAGGGGGCACCAAGTATGGATATATGAGAACTCTCAGTACTGTCTTCTCACTTTTTCTGTAAGTCTAAAAGTATTCCAAAATTCAAATAGTTTATTTAAATGAGCAAATGTGGACAATAGGCACTTGACAAAAAAAATATCCATATTGCCAATAAACATATGAAATGGCATACAAACTCATGTAATCACTAGAGTAATTCAAGGTAAATCCACAGTGAGATCCCATTAGGCACTTTTGAGTGGTTAAAATCAGACTATCAGCACCAACTTTTCACAAGGACGTGCAGCAAGAGGAACTTTTATGCACAGCTAGTGGGAATATAAATAGGTACAACTTTGGTAATTTTTTGCAGTATATACTAAAACATAACATATGCATTCTCTTTCTTCTACCAATTTCACTAGTAGGTATATACCTACCAACAATGCAAACACATGTGCATCAAAACATTTGTACAAAAACTATCATAGCAGAGTAATAGCTTATGAGAAAAACAATGCAAATGACCATAAGACAGTGTCTGAATAATCATTACATTAGAATACTTTGAAGCAATAAAAATTAATGAACTGATTCATGAAGCAATTGAGATAATAGATTGGTCATAAAATATTAAAAGAAGACACAAAAGAATGCATATAATATGACTCTTTTAAAACAAAATTTGAAAATATTTTAGTGTGCTAGACATCTCATTGCACTTACCTTCTGAGAGAAAGGTAAGGATAGTCACTGGGAAGAAAAATCTGGGGGACATTTTCAATCCTATTGAATTCATTTCTTGATTTGAGTAATGGTTTCAGAGCAATTTCTATGTTGTAATAATTTATAAAGCAACCCATTTATATTATACATCAAGTAATTTTTAAACAAAGATACTCAATTTTTCCCAGTTACATCTAGATTCTCTACCTCCTGAGTTTCTTGATACACTTCTTAATATAGTCAACAATGCCTTGTTTGCCTAAACTGGTGACAAATTTTATTCCCTTTCCATTCTTGATCTCAATCAGATTGTTTATTTTTTGAAATGCTTTCTTCACCACTCCATCTGATGATCTTTTTCTATCTTTTTTTTCCCACCTTCTTATTACATGTTTTAACCTAGGTTTCTATACTTGGTTGTTGTCTTATTCAGGACATAAAGCAAAATGTATTCACTCCAAATGCATTTAAAAGTTAAAATTGACCATAGGGTAATAATTCATTCCTGAGATTCAAACCAATATATTCAGCTACTTACTAAGTACTTTCACAGTCATTCCCTTAATGCTGCTATTATTTATTGTCACTAAACCAAATCTGTTGACCCCACTAATATAACCACTTTGTCTTTTACTTGTCTATATATAAAGTTTAATTTCTCAAAATAGTGGGCAGTATATTTCAAAGTCTCAGTTCTACTTATCTCTCCACACTTACCTTATCCAACCCATTCCCCCAAGTTTGTTAAAAGAGCATCTTCCCCTATTCTTAATACTCCAGGCTTTCAACATCTCTAATGGCTCTGTGCCTTATGCATGGGGCTTCTTAAAAACAAGCTTGATTGTCTGACATTCCATTTCTCATCTCCGTACGGAACATTCTATCCATTTTTGAAAGTCAACACAATATTACTTGTATTATTTTCCATCTAAAGACGTTTTTATCCTTTTCTGTTCCCAGGTGTTTTATTTCCAAAACTGTGATTTTAATATTGAAACAATAACAAAAAATCCATGAAAAATATGGGACTATATTATACTTAATAACTTCATTTATTAAATGTATTTAAAAGTTAAATATAATAATATTTATTTAAAATGTAAAAATCTCCAAAGGCTGGTTTATTTGAAAAATTCACAGAATATTTTGACTAAGAAAACAAAACTCCACCCACACCCACCTGCTGTGGAGAATTCCTCAGCCTCTTTAGTATTCTGTAAGATAGACTTTAAAGAACTTTATTTACATAAACAATAAGATAGAAATGTAAAGACTGTGTTAAATTTGAATTCTACATGTGAAGAAACTCCTAGGATATAGTTTTTGTTTCTGCTTTTGTTTTTTGAATCTTTATATGTTGTTTACAAGTTCTCTGCTCTCCTTTTATCAACCAGACTTAAATGTTACAGTGCTGATTTCCCTGTGGCACTGTGACAATTTGAACAATATTTCAGATTAGCATAACTTCCAATGTGAGAATTATCATTAGAGCTTATTTATTTAACACGTACGTAATGAGAATTTTCTAGATGCCTGGGGCAGGCCCATCAGTGCTTGTTCTTATTGTGGGTTTTATTAGTTATAATCACCCTCAGATAATATTTCCTGGTTGGTTTTGAGATGGAAACACAATTCATTAAAGACAAACTTAAAATCACTCCAAATATATTTAATAAATTTACAAGCAATGACTTAAAAATGGCTTTCTGTGATATATTAGCAATTTTTTTTATTTTAAAATAATTAAAGAAATAGCTTGCAAGTAAATGTACTCATTTATAGCATTGCTAAGAACAATGACAAGGCAAATAAGTAAACTGTAAAGTAAATGAAGGTGAAAGATTTGTGTTCCTTAAAGTTTATGACATGTTTTTCAATCAATGAAGATGTTAGCTATATATAATAAAATTGAAAATTATTATAGCTTAACATAATATTATCTTTAGATAAGATGGGGGAATGCCAAGTATTTTAAACTTACAATTAATACCACTGTGTGTGGTTTTTTTAGATAGTGGATTTTTATTAGAAATATTAGTGACATTATGGAAAGAGAAAATACACTGAAATTTTTTAAATAGCTTGGACAAATAAACCTTTAATTTTTGAAAAAAGAGGACAATGTAAAAATCATTTTTGTTACAATTTTTAAATTGTAACAACAAATATATAAATTAGCTAAAATTTCTTTCTAAAAAATGGTATATTGAAATTTACAACAAAATGTCTTTGTAGCTCCTTTTACTCTGTTTCTATTTCTTTCTTTATATACCCTTTGAGAATTCCTTCTAGTTTTCCCCTTTAGGTATCCACATTGGGTTTTGCTGCATTCAGCTATCCAAAGTTGATCGTAATGTCCCCTAGGCACCATCCCCACTTTTTTTCTAGATAGAACTTACTTTTTTCATCAATGAATCCCTCTGGATCTTAGACTTGGCTTTTTGACAAATGATAGTAATAAAAGAAGATGGTTTTATAGTCCACTTTATAGGTAGAATACACTCCAGATTAGAATAAAAAAAGAGCTTGTCTTCTTGAGGATCAATTGGACTTTGGCACATAATGAAGAAATTAGCTTAGGATACTTAAAAGAAGCACTTAAAGGTGAAATCATACGGAGTGCAACATCAGTTTTGCAGCACTTGTGGATCGTATTTTAAATTGCATGACCTCACTTCTTCTTGTTCGTGCCACTTGCTTAATAAGGAAATTCCTAGAACAGAAACTATTCAAAAAATTAGCTAACCTCAGAAGTAAAAATTTATACCCCCAGAACCTACATCTGAGTACTAAATTAAAGCCAACACTTGTTATTTGTTGAATTTTTAGGCAAGTCACATCATTTCTCAAATGTTCTATTCCTCTCATCTCTCACCATCTTTTCTGCAAAATCTGATAATCTAAATAAGATTACTTCCTTTTTCCTTTATTTGCCCACTTTCTTCTGTACTATACCATAATAAATGGCTATTTATTTTGAAGATACCATATACATGCTTGTTGATTTTGTGGAAAAGGTAAAATTACCAGAACTCGTATCGTAATGTCTGTGTCCCTTAGCTGGTGGCTGAGAAGATAGGCAGCCTCATCCTCTTGGCCACAATCACCCAGAGTGAAGTTTCTACGAAGAAGACCTAGGTCATGGCTCAAGGGCTACAGAACCGTCTTATTGCCAGTATTTTGTGCATTTTATTGAGTAGGTGCTTCTCCATTTATTTTTCTATGTCCTAAGTACAATTTCTGGAAATCTTGAATTTTTAAATAGTTTTCCTCAGTTATTAATGGTTGTGTATTCATTTTAAAAGGCTGCCATGACAAGTAACCATAAAGTAGAAGGCATGAATAAACAGAAATGCATTCTCATAGTTTTGGAAACCAGAATTATGAAATCGGCGTGTCAGAAGGACCCTGCTCTCTCTGAAGGCACTACAGGAGGATTCCTCCTTATTTCTTCCAGCTTCTGGTGGCCTTTGGAATTCCTGGCCTGTAGTAACATAACTCCAATCATTGCCTCTGTCTTAACATGGCCTTCTTCTCTGTGTCACTGTGTGTCCTCTCCTCTTCTAATAAAGACGCCAATCATTGGATTTAGGGCTCACCCTAAATTCAGGATGATCTGATCTCAAGATTCCTACCTTGATTACATCCAGACACACTATTTCCAAAGAAAATTACATTCTGATGTTTGGGGTGGGTATGAGTTTGGGGAGGATTCTGTTTAACCCATTGCAGGTTGTTTTACTGAGAAGCAGGTCTATGAAGCAACTCATGCTGTGGAAGTGAAAGTTCTTCACTTTTTGGTTTTAGTGAGTTTTACTTAATATACCAAGAGCTACATATCTAATATCTGTATTTTGATGATTTTGGATATATGCATACACCGTAATACTATCATCACTATCAAGGTAATAAACATGCCAGTCACCTCCAAAAAGTTTATTGTGTTTTCCTGTGTGTGTGTGTGTGTGTGTGTGTGTGTGTGTGTGTGGTAAGATTTATCATGACATCTACCCACTTAACAAACTTTTAAGTGCAAATCACTGTATTATTAAATATAGGCACTGTGAGGGCAATCTGGAAAAAACCCCAGCCATAAATGCCTCTATTTTGCATACCACATGGCTTGGACACTTTCTGGATAGCTCTTGTATGTTGTACAGAAGAGCTCCAGAACTTATTCATCTAGTATAATTGTAACTTCATACCATTAAACAATGACCCATTTCTCCTTCTTCCTATTCCTTGGCTACTATCATTCTATTCTCTGTTTCTAAAAGTTTAATTATTTTAGATCCCACATCTAAGTGAGACCATGTATTATTTATCCTTCTGTGACCCACTTATTTCACTTAGCATAATGTAATTCAAGCCCACCTGTATTGTGTTGCCTTACAACTGCCAAACTGTCTGTCCCCTCACGCATTCTCCATGACATCCTAAGGCAGGAGCTGGACATGGAGGCGACAGGGGCATAGACTATCTAGGAGACAGAACTGACTCTCTCTCGGGGGTACCGTTCTTCCCTCACTCACACACCTCACATCACCCTGTATGGCCCTGGAGGATGGCTGGTTAGTCAATGATGGGTAACATCCCTCAAGGGAAGGACAACCTAAGACAGGCACAGTCACGTAGGGGCCATCAGGAGAGAGCTTGGGCTCTACAGAGGTGAGGCACAGCCCCTCACCCTCTCTGAGGTTAATCTCTTGCCCCCTGGCTGCCTTGCTTCCCACGTACAGCTCAGACTGAGATCCATGGGCAATATGGGCCACTCCCCCTTACTGGATGTCTTTGTAATAGCAATGACTCCATCCCCAAGCGTTCAGAGCTGGTGTGTGAAGGCACAGTAGGTGCCAGAACACAATGGGGAATTTCAGGAAAAGCAGTTTCAAGGCACAGTCACCCACAGACCCTGGAAAAACCAGTTTCACTTGTTTGCCCACTAATAAAAGCTATGCTTTGGCCCAATTAGAGGCACCCCTTGGCCCCGCTGACAATTTATTCTTGGCTACTGTGTTTCTTAACTTTGCGTCACCCTACTTGTTTGCTTACCGCTTCTGTCATGCTGGACGCGACAGTATTGTCACAAATGAAAGATTTATGTCCATTTTTAAGGCTGAATAATATTCCATTTTATGTATATACTCCATTTTCTTTATTCATTTGTCTGTCAATGAACATTTGGGTTATTTCCATATCTCAGCTATTGTGAATAATGCTTCTTGAATCCAATTAGTGTGAAATAATTATCACTTGGCTTTCTCATTTCCTGGCAATATTCATGCCTTAATTGAATTCCCAATTACATCATCATAAACTTTGATAGAATAGCAAATATTACATGCTAACATTTCTCATTTATATTACTTGAAATGTTTGGTTTTCTGTATGATTTTCACTTTCCTATTTTAAGATAGGTAGTATTTGAAGAAAATGTATTTATATTTAGCTTTTGTACTTTCTCACTTAAAATACATAAACTACATAAAATTGTGTGTAGTACTCTCTACTGGGATATTTTGGGGAACAAGAAAAATGAAATTATAATCTTGAAAGCTGCTTCTCCAATGCCTATGCACTACATGAGTAGAACAATCAAAAATAATAATTAATAGTCATTATTTATACTAGCATTGTGATTCTCAATGCAGAGAGTTTCTCTGTATGTAGACCTTAAGATTTGTGACAGTTAGTGACATTGCAGTATCATTTGGTGAGACAAAATGTAACCCTGAACTCTAAATCCTATGAATACAATGGGAGATAATTCTCTGTAAGATGATCTTGACTCATATGAAATGTGAAATGCACAGTTCTACCTCAAATCTGATGACTTTAAGTATACTTTATGTGAAAAACAAGCCAATGTGGGTGGATTCATATAAACACTAAACCACCTCTAAATTTCTAAGCAAAATTGAAAAACCAGAATTTATTTTTAACATATTTGATAAGCTTTAAAACATGAAAATCCATAATATAAGACATCGACAAAGTAAGATGTAATGAGCTCTCAGATGTTTGGCACAAGAGATTGGTGTAGGTAAGACGGTGAAGGGCAGATAAAAGCCAAGCTGTACGCAACATTGACATGTAGGCTCAGGAGCTTTGACTTAAAAATATTAAGTAGAAAAGAGTTAGAGCAGCAAGAGTTTGGTCTGCTTTCTTTACCTTAGAGCTTTTGAATTTTACTTTTTAGCCCCCACAAATTTTCTTCAGTTGAAATATGACAGCAGATCTTACTGTAATAAACAGATGAAAGTAAGCTCTGACTGAGGCAGAGACATGGCTCAGTACTTTGACTTTGTTTCTCTACCCCATCTGCCCAAGGCTGAAATTCCTCCAGAGAAGTATGATCTTCTCAGGATACATACTGTTTTGTATCATAAACCATCCCAGAATCTCAATTCCCAAACCAGGCTTCTCACCTACTGTTTTGCGTTCCAGGTATTACTTTCACAGGAAAAATTTCAAGTGGAAGACAATAAATTAACCTCATGGATAAATTAAGAAAAAACAAATTCTTAAGTATTCCCTCCATTCAGATGATGTTATATTTATTGGGAATACGTGGGTGGGGGTGGTGGGGGTGGGGGGTCACTGTTCTGCACTTATAATTAAGTCTGTTCTCCTTCCTATGTATTCACCCAGGTCCCTCCACTAGCTCCTGTCACAGCACTTATGGCATGGCCACAGAGGATTTTTATAATTTGTCTGCCACCTTTTAAACTATAAGCCTCTTAAGACAAGGAACTATGCATTACTTTTTATTTTTCTAGTACTTCACAACATGATTTATATGAATAGGCACTTAACATATGTTTCTTAAATAAATAACATTGGTAACATACATATGCATGTTGTGTTCTGAGTTTTTCAGGGAATTAGTAGATTTCTTTTAAATCTTGGAAGACACTTCACTATTTACTGAAAATATTCTTTCCCTGAAGACATCAAAAACCACAGGTAATTTTACCATGTTTTTGGAATAGAAGCTGTAGCACCTGGGGCAAGGCCAATAAAAGCTGTCAGACAGCAAATGAGTTTTCAACAAAATGCATTAGACGTCCCCAAGATCCGTACCTCTGAGTTTGTATTTGATATCTGAAGAATTACCAGGTTTTCTTGGTCCTTGCTCTTTGCTTCATGACTTGAGTTCCTCTTTGAAATGATTTCTAGGGCCTCTCCCTAGTACTAGTCATTAATGAACAGAGTAGTCCCCCCTTATCCATGGAGGATAAGTTCCAAGACCTACAGTGAAAGCCTGAGATTGTATACTACCAAATCTTATATATACTGTTTTTTTCATATATATACATACCTATGATAAAGTTTAATTTATAAATTAGTTACAGTAAGAGATAATCACAATAACTACTAATAAAATAGAATAATTTTAACAATATGCTGTAATAAAAGGTAGGCAAATGTTGTATCACTCTCTCAAAATACCTAATTGTACTGTACTCACTCTTCTTGTGATGATGTGAAATAATAAAATACCATATTAAATGGAGCACTTTTACCTTTACACCGAAGGGAAGCACTTCATAGCTTTTCTTTGGCATATCCAAATTTCCAGCACCATTCCTCTGTGCTTTGAGATCCTTATTAAGTAAAATAAGGGTTGTGTGATACCATGACAGTTGATTGGATGACCAAGAAGCTTCTAACTGACTAATGAACCAGGAGCGTATACAGCATGGGCATGCTGAACAAAGTGATGATTAGCATCCTGGGCAGGGTAAAAAGCAGGATGGTGTGAGATGTCATCACAATCCTACTCAGAATGATGCACAATTTAAAGACTTACAAATTCTTTATATCTTGAATATTCCATTTAATATTTTTGGATGGTAGTTGGCCTTCAGAAATGAAACCATAGAAAGCAAAACCACAGATAAGGGTCAGGAGAAGAAACGCTATGTGTATTGACAGGCAACAACTGCCCTCTGGACAAGAGATTAGTGGAGGCCTAATCTCACTTCATCCTTATGAATTTAACCCAAATAGATTTTAAGCCAAACTAGAAGGCAGACCAGTTAGATGACCTAGAACACCAATTTATATCGGGTACTAAATTATATCCAAAAAATATCACATGATATGTAAAACATTATCTTTTACTAGAACTCCTCTTTAGAAACTCAATTTTTAAAAGAGTTCAGACTCTTATAAGTTATTACTGAATAATTAAACAAGGCCTATTTAAAGATTTGCAAAATTACTAGCCTATCTTGGTCTACCCTGCTTATACCATATTTGTGCCAAAATATGCCACACTTTGACAGAACAAGAAATGAACATGTAGTAGAGTTGTAAGAAATAACAAACATGAATTTAATATTTGCTAACAAAGCATTTATTCAACACTTACTCTTTCATTCCAATGGAGATCCTACTCCTGATTTGCAATACAGAATATAAACAAAAAAATGAACATTAAAATTAATCTGTTACTATATAAAATAGATTATAATTTAGGCAGAAATTAAGAACAAGGAGATACTACTTTGACCAAATTTAGTACAATTTGGAAAGAAAGAATGAGAAAAATAGAATATTTCACTTCAATGGTCTATTTTCCAAATTGCAAGCAGCATTGTTTTTCTGAGATACATGTGGACCTAACACTCCACAACTTCAAGATTTTAAGTACAGAGGATTTAAAAACAGACTGTGTTCATTTTTCATCATTTAAGAATAATGCCTAAACACTTTCTTCAGCCTTTAAGGTCTTAGCACTCATTCACTAGTGAATGACTCAACAAAAAGTTAGTGGTTGCAGTGCTTAGCATGTAAACTGGAGATATAGCAGTTCACAAATCTGATTCATTATTACCTCTCAAAGAATGAATGATCTAGTGGAAACAGTTTTCTGTATGAGATTGCACCAACTCCTCACACCACCCTTAGTTTCAGGTATCTAGTTTCCTTTTAATGCTTTCCCATCTCACTTTCCTCAAAACATATATATGTGTATGTATATGTGTATGTATGTGTGTGTGTGTGTGTGTGTGTGTGTGTGTATGCTCTGTTTGAGTGTCCATACAGTTCTTAGTTTTCTGAAAGCTTTCATACCTTTTTCCTTCTTTCTGTGCCTAGAATATCCACGCTCCATCTGTTCTATTAGATCAGACACAGCCTGGCCCATTAACAACCCTTTCTGTAACAGAATTAATGTTGGATCTCAAGGTGTTCTTCTGGTTGGCATAATACAAAACTTCTTATAACAAGTGTCAAATATAATTAATTTTCACTAACATTTCTTATATTGAATTTCATTTGTGGAAAAAATAAGCCTATGTCCCAGATAACTTTCAAATGTACTACTTCAATTTATTGTCTTATTTTGCTGAAAGATCATTTTTGCTACAAGGAGCTACTTTAAATAAATAGATGGTGATGGAGAACTGACTGGTTGTAAACACATAATGCAATATATTGATGATGTATTATAGAACTGTACACTTGAAACCCATATAATTTCATTAACCAACGTAACCTCAACAAATTAAATAAAAATTTTAAAAATAATAACGACTAAATTCTCTGGAAGCAAGTGCCTGGGTTGATAGTTGCTTAAGCATTGTGTTTTTTATTTTAAATGTAAAAATAAAAGGTGAAAAAATTTCACATAAGGTAAAAAATATATGTAGGCTAATCTTTACAAGACACCAGTGGTAGCACGGCATTTAATATCATAAAGGAATAGTTTTTTAAAAAGAAAAAATCAGTACACAGGACAATAATAAAATATTTGACACTCTGGTAAAAAAAAATCCATAAAGATCAAAGACCAAGGATTTTGAAATAGTTGTCCATCCAGATTATAAGCTAACCATGAGGTATTCTGAGAATCTCTCTGAAATCTTCATATAACCTTCAACTCCTCAGTCCTGTTACAGAAAGATCTAACCTTTGTGAACTCCACATAATTCCTTTTCCTAAATGAGCAGTTATCATGTGTCATGGAACCTCACACAGGTGAGTTTATTTTATACATACCATTTATCTGATCTTAGTTTTAAAGTTATGCAGATCATCTATCTTTGTATCAATAAACATTGAACAATGGAGAAGTATATTTATGAACATATATGAATGGAGAGATGAATAAATATCATTGTCATGACACAGAGGCTCCTAAACTCAGATTCCTAATCTCATGCCTGCTTTCTGTGTCCAATTTACAGTACTTAACTTTATTTTTACTTCCTAGCCTGTGAATGTTTTTATTCCAGGACACTGACTTGCTCTAATTCCCTTGGAAATGCTAGATACCAGTTTTGTTCCATCATTCTTTTTCTTTGGGATTGAAGCCCAAGCTTGATAATCATCCATCTTTATATGTGTTTAAATTTCTTGTTCTAGATCTGTAACACTGATGCATCTTAAGATAGTATCCAATGATAAGTCTTTTCTCTATATATATATTTATAATCAGATAAATAGTAGATATGAGATAGATACACGGATGTGCATGCAAACATATCTCTTGATAGATGATAGAGATGATAGAGACAGAGATAGATAAAGATATCTTCTATTTCCTCTTGTTTCTGTTTTCCTGGACAATCCTGACTGATACAATAGTGTAATAATTGCATTATTTCTGATTAGGTTTTGAGATAGGTAAAAAATTCTCTTGTGTCAAAGGGAGAACTGTGCACTTTTAAAAATTCAGATTGAGAATGGCCTTGCATACAGATCACTCATCTTCCAACTGTGGATTAGCAAATTATCTCTCTATTTATCCCCTCATAATGTTGCCTTTCATTCTATCTTGATAACACAACAGCAGTTTGGCATTGTTCCACAGTATTTTATCAACAAAACATTTGAGGATATTCAGGACATTTTTGTAGGCTCTATATGTGAAAGTGTAAGAGAAACTCATTGAACTATTATTTCTTTTTACCATTAAATCTTGAGAATTCATTTCTGCTTTTCAGCAGAAAAAGATGAACTAGTTATAAAACTTACAGTCTTTCTAGCTATTACAAAATGCAATTCTGGGGCTTGAAGAGACTTGATTCCTTCTGCAGATGATACCCTTAAGTGTTACTGGACAAGAAGAATAGGATAGTGTTAGAGTGTCACAAATTCTTAAATTTCTCTTGTCTTGTCACAAGACATGGCTGAGCATAGCCAGGCTTCCTGCAATGATGTAAGATTGGCTCACAGAGAGTTTAGAATTGAGAATAAATTTGTAGGAGAGACAAAGTTTCAGGTGCAAGAACAATACCTAATTTGGAGTTAATTATCACATCCAAGCACGAAAGGAGAGTGCAGTGAAGCACTTCCTCTCAGAATACAAGTTAAGAGTACAAGGATAGAGGTCAATGAAGACAAATGTATCAAACATCATTCTTCTTTGCAAGACTGACTGTGTTTTATTCACCTGTGTTTACCCAGCAGCTAGCACACGGACTGCTACATGGAAGAGTCTTAGACATTTTGAGTGGAATTACTGCATGAATGTATAAATGTATGTATAAATAAATAAATAAATGCATAATTTACTTATGAATGAATGCATTAATAACTTAAAGAATAATTAAAAGTTCAAGCCAAGTGATCCTTGGCCTAATCAAATTTGATCACTATCCCTAAAGAGAGTTTGGTGAGGATAAGGCAAAATTTTTTCGTGTCTGAAAAAGAAATGGAGAATTTCACAATTTATTAACACAAAGTTTTGATCACAAATAAACAGTAGAATCAAAATGGCAAGGTCATTTGCCAACAATAGAATTGTTGTTTGATTGGAGTCTAGTAAAACTCTTCTGTCCAAGGTAGAGATCGATGCTAAACAGTGGGGAGAGACTTTACTTATGAGTTAAGATCCAATGATTTCAGGAATCAGAACTCAATTTCTGACAGTTCCAGGATTTTCCTTTTCTACATCTTTGGACCATACCAGAAATAGAGAGTTTTCTAGTATTGAGTTATTCTTATTTTTGAGTGACTTTTGAAGGGTTTGGATGAAAGTTTAAAAATTGCAGTTAATCGTGGAACACCAAATTTTGTTAAGGGCATGGCTAAATAAATAATAGAACATCTAAATAATAAAATATTATTTTAAAAGAGAACACAGATTTTTTATTTAGAAAGGTCACCAAAATAATAAACATGATTGTTTGCATTTGACGATATGAGCTAACAGACTTGGCAAGTTCCTAAGATCTACTCAAAGGAAGAAAGGCAGACTATATTATTAGCTCTTAGATACTTTTTTCTGAAGTGAATCAGTCACTTATGGTAGAGTTCATCTTATTAGTGTTTGATTTTGGCTGTTTTGTCTAATGTTCTAGAGTCTCATTTTTAGGACATCAGAAATTGTGTCTGTACTCAGGTCTAGTATAGTGAGTTGGCTTAATTTTGTTGATTTAACAAATTGATATACAACCTGAATTTGCCATCCTCTCTCAGTTTTTAGGCAGTTTGTATATTCCTATAAGGGAGATTTTAAACCAAGTTAGATGTAACATTAATCTGACTCCAATACCCCAAGAAGGAATCAAGAATGTGGGATATTAATATGTTTAGTTCATCTGTACATACAGTTTTTCAAAATTCTAGTTGAACTATTGACAGTTACCTCTTTTCTAATGTTATTTTCCTTGTAATTATTTAAATTTTTAAAAATAATAATAATGAAGAGAAACAATCAAACCACAGAAGCTTATTTTGGAGTTGAATGTTATTTTCAAATGATTGAAATAATGTAAAAACTTACTGATTAACTAGTTCCCTGTCATTTTAATTGCAATTTATTGAATGCCAACAATAATTTTGGCAGCACTTTAAAAAGGAGATCTTGGCTTCTCTTTCTGGGCTTAAAAGATTAAAGCAAAAACAAAAAATTACACAGTTCTTTTGTTATCAAAGTGAAACTCAAATACTGTCAAACACTTTTAAATAGTTTTGAAAATTTAGTAACAGCTTTGCTATTAGAAGATTATAATGCTCCATTTACCAAAACAAAATAAAATATTTTACTAACCTTTTAAAACATAAATAAAATGCATATAGAAAGTTTATAGTAAATGCTGCACCATGCAGGTTAATTTTATAAAATTTTATGAAACTGTGAATGCACTGTAATTCGAACCACCCCTTTAAAAAACATGACTAATGCCAATAATTTAATGAAGTTTAAGATTGATGGCTCATTGGTAATGACTCCATGAATGATTTATTTAGTTCCTTTTAGTTTTGCAGTACTATCCAAATGGTCAATAATAAGCATACATTGATATTACAATTAAAATTTACTATGGTCATTTATTTCCATTTAAAACATTGTGTGTAGTTCTGTTCAGTTATTATTAAATTAATATTGACTCTACAAGAGTCAGATTTAGCTTTAAGACCTGTGTAAGTCCCTCAGGGATTCTTTTAAGGAGTGTGTGTATATAATTGTGTGTGTTTTGAGTATGTCTTACCAAGGGTACAAAGGAATTAATTGCACTACTATGGTGCAATGTCATTAATATTGTCTCAACAAACTTTGTGTGTCAAGAACAGAAACTAGAGTCTTGGAAAAATGAGTCATAAAGTAAGTGCTTGACAGATATTTGTTAAGTGAAGGAAGGAAGGAAGAAAAGATCAAGGTAGAAAAGTTAAATTGTTGAGAGAAATTTACTCTATTGTAGAGAAAATTTTGACACATAATTTCTGAATTTTGTATTGTTATGAAAAATATAAAAGTTAAACACAAATGTTCTTACTACCTAATATATATGTTTTATTGAATTCTTAAGGGATACACACAGAGGATAAAGTACCTGGACTAATCATTAAATCACTGTGCAATTTTTGGCAATCTATTTTTACTCTCTTAACCTCAGAATTCTTGTTAAGTATAATGTTGGAAATTAACCAAAGAACCTCTAAATTATTTCCCTATTTGGGCCTTGTGTCCCATTTATCTATTCTTCTCTGTGGCACATTTATGACTGGCAGATTTTTTTCAATTATCAGAAAAGATATTCTAAAAAGTGAGGTCACCATAACTTATTTAATTGTTGAGAAGCCAAAAATGGAATAAAGTTATATTAAAAAATTATGATTCTGAAAATAAAAGCAGATTCTAACAAAAAATCTGGAAATTATTGTCACTATCATATATGAATTATATTTTTGCTGCATTATAGAAGTTCTAGAAGAGGAAGAAAACAAATCTTATGTTTCACTGACTATGTTAGGTTCTTTTTATATACTCATTAATTTATTCACCTAATATTAAATACAACTTATACATATAAATTTTAATGTCCTAAAGAAACAAACAAAGACTGAAAAAGATTGACTATCTAGGTTGTGATTGGAATGCAGAGATTTCTGATTCTTAACCATAAATCATCTCCATCCTAGATTTTAACCCCCTTGAAGACAGACACTACATTTAGCCTGCCTTTATACCTTTGCTATCTTACCTTATTCCCAACATCAAAGGAAAACTCTTATACTTTAAAAGTTATTTGGTAATGATTGAATAAATAAAACTAAATAGCATGGGATGAAGAAAGATAGGATGAAATGAGTTAAGCTTGGGAGGAGTGAAATAGATTAAAATGGAATGGAATGGGTTGCACAGAAGTATGAGAAAATGTCATTTATTACTTCCCACCTCTGCACCTAAAATGGATTTATACCCATGTAGCTGCTAAAGTATATGAAAACCATTAGACCTCCTCTCCTCTGACCTCCTACAGCAACTACAATTGGAAACATTGAAATAGGCCAAAATTATTTATTGTGTGTGTTATTATTTATAATTTTCAATTTCTTCATCTGTTAGTTTTAATCCTTATATGTTATGATTTTCAAATTGGACAATGGACCATTAACTTAGTAATGTCAGTGATAGTGCATGTTAAACCCTCTAAGCAATGTTTAGTATCCCCAAATTTCAAAACAGAAGTCATCACATCTTTTCCTTAAGACAATCACTCAGGAACCACCAAATAGAAAACAATGAAATGTAATTTAAGATTAAGAACAGAAATAATGACTTTCTTGACTGGAATTTCATTCATATCCTTTATTGATTCTATATCCTTTGGCAAAAGATGGGTCTCCTTGTCTTTGCTTTATCTTTTTCAAAATAGGAGTAGAAACACCATACTACAAGGTTGTTCTGAAGATTAACTGTATTATCATATTAAGATGTTTAGGACATTGTATGATTCCTATTACACATAATCATAACTCAATATATATTAGTGCTTATTATTAACTTGAATACTCTTTGACATTATTTTTCTTCCTTTTATACAATTCCACATTTTAAGGTAGGTTTACAAACAAAAAAAATTTAATGTGCATTTTACAGATGTCAGTCATTTTTAAAAAGATAGAAATTATACCAAGCATATTCTCCCATCACAATGCTTTGAAATTGGAGATCAACTGCAAAAAGAAAGCAGGAGAAACCACAAATATGTGGAGTTTAAACAGCATACTACTAAAGAATGACTGTGTCAAAGAAGAAATTAAAGGAAAGATAAAACATACATAGAAATAAATGAAAATAAAAATATAATGTATCAAAAGTTTTGAGATGCTGCAGAAATGGTTATAAGAGTTTATATTAGTATAGGCCTCTCTCAAAAGAAAAATAAAATCACAAATAAACAATCTAACATTACATAATAAAGTACAAGAAAAAGAAGAACAAATGAAACCCAAACTCAGAGCAGAATTAAATAAAATAGAGAACAAAAGGACAACTGAAAAAATTGATGCAACTAAAAGCTGGTTCTTCAGAAAGATTAATAACAATGACAAACCCCTGGCTAGACTCACTAAAGAAAAAAGAAAAGACACAAATAAAATATGAAATGAAGGAAGTTACAACAAATACCACAGAAATACAAAAGATTATATAAGAATACTATGATACATCATCTATGTGTTGTGTTGTGTATATTGTAGAACTGTACACCTGGAACCTCTGTAATTTTTACTAACCAATGTCACCCCAATAAATTTAACAATAAAAAAATTTTAAAAAGAAGAATGCTATGAAAGATTATATGTCACCAAAATCAATAACCTAGAAGAAATGGACAAGGTCTTACAAATACTCATATATAACCTTTCTAAACTGAATTATGAAGAACTGGGAAATCTAAATAGACTTACCAACAGTAAGAAAATTGAAACAATCATTAAAATCCTCTCCAAAAGCCAAAGTCCAGGACCAGATAGCTTCACTAGTGAATTCTACCAAACATTCATAGCAGATTTAATACCTGTCCTATCTTTCTCAAACTCTTCCAAAAAATTGAAAAAGAAGCAATACTTTCTGATTTTATGAAGCCAGCATTACCTTCACACCAAAAGATGCTAAGAATAACACAATAAAACTATAGACTAATATCTCAGAAAAATACAGATGCAAACATTCTAAGCAAAATACTAGCAAACTGAATAAAATAACACAATAAAAATATCATGCATCACAATCAAGCGGCATTCACTCTTATGGTACAAGGATGGTCCAATATATGCAAATCAACCAATGTGATACACCACATAAACAAAATAAAAATTATACAATCTTATCAACAATGTAAAAAAAGCATTTGACAAAAGATACAACATCCATTATGATTAAAGTATTTAATGAAATATATATACAAGGAAAGTGCCTCAACATAATAAAGGCAATATATGACAAATGCTCAGCTAATATCATACTTAGTGGTGAAAAATGAAAGATTTTTCCTCTAAGATCAGTAAAAATTCAAGGATGCCCCCTCTCTCAACTGTTATTTAACATAGTATTGGAAGTCCTAACCAGATCAGGCAAGGGAGAGAAATAAAAGACATTCAAATTTGGAATGAAGAAGTCAAATTGTCACTTTTTTCAGATGGCATGATTCTTTATATAGAAAATCCTAAAGAATCTACCAAAAAACTATTAAAAACAATAAAATATACAATAAAGTTGCAGGATAAAGAAATGTACAAAAAATGCATTGCATTCTCATATACTAATAAAATTTCAGAAAAAGAAATTTTAAAAAATTCCTTTTGCAATTGCAACAAAAAGAAAAAATACCTAGAAATAAAATTAACACAAGATGTGAAAGAACTATACTAAAAACTATAAGACTTTAATAAAAGAAACTGAGGAACATGCGAAGAAATTAAATGATATTTTCTATTGAAAATAAACATAGTTAAGATAGCCACATTACCCAAAGCAGTATACAGATTTAATGCAGATTAAATCTCAATGGCATTTTTTTAAACAAATAGAACAAAAAATGATCAGATTTCTACAGAACCACAAAAGACCCCCAAAAGCCAAAGCAATCCTGAGAAAAAAGAACAAGGCAGGAGGTGTCAATGTTCCTGATTTCAAATAATACTACAAAATGACAAATAAAAACAGCATGGTATTTGCAGGAAAATAGACACATAGACCAATGGAACAGAATTAAGAACGTAGACATAAACCCACATATACATGGATAGACAGTTTTTACAAAGAAATTAAAAGCATACAATGAAGAAAAGAAAGACTCTTCAATAAATGGTGCTGGGAAAATTAAAAGACCTCATACAAAAGAATAAAACTGGACTGCTGTCTGTCACCCTACAAAAAAATTAATTCAAAACAAATCTCACCCTACAAAAAAATTAATTCAAAACAAATCAAAGACCTAAATATAAGACCTGAAACAATAAATTGTATAAAAAAAGAAAACATGGGTATTAAATTTATGGACCTTGGTCTTAGAGAGCATTTTATGAGAATTTGACCTCAAAAGCAAGGGAGGTAAAAGCAAAAATCAATGAGTGGGATTATATCAAATTAAAAAGCTACTGCACAGCAAAAGTAACCACCAACAAAACAAAGATGCAAACAACCAAATGAAAACAGATATTTGCAAGCAACATCTTCACAAAGGGGTCAAAATATATAAAAAGCTCACACAATTTAACAACAAAAAAGCAAACAATTCAATTAAAAAATAAACAGAGGACCTAAACAAATACTTCTACTAAGAAGACATACAAATGGCCAACAGATATATAAAAAGATACTCTACTCCACTAATATTTTGATTAGCAACTCAAAACTACATTGAGATTACCACTTCACACCTATTAGAATGGCTATCATTAATCAAGAAAACACATAATAAGTGTTAGAGAGGTTGTGGAGAAAAAGGAACCCTCATACAATGTAAATTGGTACAGTCACTATGAAAGATAATATGGAGATTCCACAAAAATATTAAGAATAGAATTACCACATAACCCAGTAATTTGTGCTCTGGGTATTTATTCAAAAAATCTGAAGACATTATTCTTAAAAATATATGTACCCTTCTGTTCATTGCAGCATTATTCATGGTGGCCAAGACATGGAAGCAACTGAAGTGTCCTTCAATACATAATTAGATTAAGAAGATGTGGTACATACATATACACAATGGAATATTACTCAGCCATAAGAACATGTGAAATACTGCCATTTGCGATAACATGGATGAATCTTGAGATTATCATACTAAGCAAAATAAATTAGAAAAAGTGAAGAACTATATGATTTCATTCATATGTGGGATATAAAACTGAAAGCAACAAAGCAACAAATAAGACAAAAGAACAAACAAATATAGACAGACAACAGTTTAGTGGTTACTAAAGGGGAAGGGGGAAGGAGAAGATAAAAAAGGATAAAAGTTCAATATTTAGTGATGAAAGGAGACTTGACTTTGGATTGTGAACACACAACGTAATATATAGATGATGTATTACAGAATTGTACATGTGAAACCTATATAATTTTATTAACTAATGTCACCCCAATAAATTTAATATAAAAAAATGCAGAGATGATCAAACAGACCAAGTGCTTGCCCCATGGAACTCACGTTTGTGGTGCGTATGAGTATTTTGTGACTGCAACAACAGCCAATATAAACTAAGAAAAAAGTAAGCAAAATAATTTCCCATATGTTCCACAAGAGTAGTTTTCCTCAAAAAGAGGAAGTTTGTGGGTTACAATTGAATAGGATAAGGGGAAGCAAACCCACTTTGTGGAGATAATGGCTAAACTGAGAGTCGATAAAAAAATAAGGACATATAGGCCATTTAAAGAGCAGGAAAACAAGGACTCCATTAAAAAAGAACAATCAATTAGGGTGGAAAATTGTCTTTAAGTATGTAAGGATGGAAGAGTAATGAGTGTGATTCAAATATAGTGAACTAGGTTCCTGTCATTGGAGGGGAGGGATGGTGGGGCAGCATAGTTTGAAATAACCTGGAGAATGAGTCAGAGGCCAAAGCATATAAGGTCTTGTTTACCATGAAAGGAGTTGGATTTCATTCTATGACGAAGGGAAAGACAGTTAACTTTGTATGATGTAATCTGACTTATGAAAGGGTAACTGTGAATGTCAAATAAAATATAAATTGCAAGAATGCTGGAGTTGAGAGTAAAAGGGATACAGAGGCTATCACAACTCTTCCAGTGATAGATAACAGAGCCTTGATCAGAGTGTGATGAAAGAGAGCAGATGACATCCTAGACGGCGTGTGTTAGGATTGTAAGCCAAGGTATTGTTTATGTTTTTAAATAGTAGATTATTAGAGAATTTTAGTATGCTTATGGATTTAACCAAACAGAAAAAATTGATGATGCACAACAGAGAAGGTTTAACTAAAGGAATCAATACCTCTGATTGATGTCCTTTACTATCACAATGCAACTACCACTTGCCTGGATGAAAAGTGTGGTTAGCAAAACCTGTATGAGAGTACAACACAACCATTACTCAGAATAAAAATGAGAGGCATCCAGGGAACAGGAGCTGAATGTGGCATGCGAGGATGACAGAACAGGTAGTGTAATGAAATCATGCCAAAAAGTTGGTCAACATCTCAATTTCTCCCTACATTCTTGGAATTACTGCCCTAGTATCAGGCCACTCAAATTGAATCACGTTAACAAAACAACTTTGTTTTAATTTATTCCAGGGAAAAAAATTCAGCACATTTGCTCCTTAGGCAAGCAGCTTCTGACCACCCCACTAAAGCTTCTCTCTGACCAGCAGGCCCTAACATCTCTGCCTCCCTTGCTCCCCAGAAGAAAGAAATGGAACATTTTTTATCTGTAATGTACCTTTAGTAGAAGCTCCCTAAGTTAACTTTGCCTGATCGATTGAGAATTAACACTTAAAGATTTAGTCAAATATATGGTCATGGAAAGAGACCTGGGAACACTGGGTGGTGCACACATAGAACAACACATAGACAATGCACTGTAGAATTGTACACCTGGAACCTATGTAATTCTTGTTAATCAATGTCACCCCAGTAAGTCTAACAATAAAAAAAAGAAGAAGATTGAGTTAAGAAAAAGAAATTTTCCAATTTCTCATTGTTCTGTAATTTTGAGATGTCAGAGTGAGACCTCTATCAAATCTATTTTCAGTAGAAGGCACAGCCAACTGAAATACAGCTGACGGCACCAGTAGTAGAAACAGGTTCTGTTGGATCCGTTGATTTGAAGACCAGTTAGATAAAAGACAGTGGAACACACAGAGTTGACTAAGAGCATCTTTCAAATCACTCTGTGGTCACGCAGTTTAAATATGAGCTTTTAAAGGTATAGGGATAGGGCCCTATAACATAAGGTATTCCTTGCATGTCACATACCCATAAAATATTAATTTTAAGTGTGTGACATTCTAGAATGAAGCAAAGAAAAGTTGCCTACATGGCTTTAGAACTTTCATATGTCACTTTAGCTGTCCCCATATTCACATTATTTTATTTTCTTATGTG
The DNA here is from genome assembly GCA_004026885.1 of Lyroderma lyra. Classification (NCBI taxonomy): domain Eukaryota; kingdom Metazoa; phylum Chordata; class Mammalia; order Chiroptera; family Megadermatidae; genus Lyroderma; species Lyroderma lyra. The sequence continues at coordinate 69,625 of PVJL010005261.1, read as the reverse complement.
TGAGGCACATCACTCAAAACTAATCAGCACTAGTGGTAATTTGCCCTCCAATGTCCTCTGACCATAAACTATTTTATATATCCAATTCAATAAAACTGTCTTTGGCTCCTAAATGAATAATTGCATTGTAAAATGAATTATTCTTAAATATTTGCCAAATCAGCAGATCCTATTGGCATCCATGACTGCATTATGGAGGCTGACGTAGCATGGAAAAAATTCAGGATAGAGAAATGACTGGAAATAAGTGGACTCATTGCCCCAAGAGCAAATGCTTCCTCTCCCTTCCTAGCGATGTATGTACTATGCTTTCTGTATTGTACCACGGAGATGGGAGAAAAGGTTTGAAGTTATCTGAAAGACATAAACAAATAATGCCACTCTGGTAGACATAGTTTGATTTCCCGGTAGTAACCACCAGCCAGCCCCTTGTACTCTGGTTGTCTCCCACAAAAGTGTCTTTGAAAGCCATGTAGCTCTTTTTTGCAGCCACGGGGGTTTTCTGAGCCAGTTATGGTCAATAAGATATGAATAGATGCTTGCTAGAGGTTGTCTGGAAAAGGTTTTAGCCTCTTGATAAAAGCTAGAAGCTCTTATCCAGACTTTCTATTATATCTTAAATGATTCAACCATTTATTTTATTGGGACAACTTGTGATATACTCAGGATTATCTGAGATCCAGGCACCAACTAAAATGTTTTATCTAATACAAAAGAAGTTTCTTTAAAATCAACACATGTTGCAATTAAATCTCAGGTGTGTGCCATGTATATTTTCTTCTACTTTGAATATGTATTTTGAGCACTGTATATCCCAATTTTCTTACTTTTAAAATATAATTTTCCCTCATTGAGGTCAATATTAGTTTTGTTTTTTAATATTTAATAAAATTACTTGCATTAAGATAGATTTCCCAAATTTGAGCCAACTTCACATTTTTAAAAAATCCTTACTTGGTTGCAATGTGTTGTTTGTAAATATGTTCACTTAATTAGTTTGTTAGTATTTAGTATTTTTATCTGTAAGTGATGTATGTTACTTTTGTTTAATTTTGTTTTAAAATTAGGTCCTAGAGCAGGAAATTTTAAGTTCAATATGGCTTCTTAAGATCTGAAAAAATTTAAATAAGTTAGAAATTCTTATTTTCTTGAAGATTTTATGAAAATGAGCAATAAAGTCACTTGGTTTAGTGTTTGATAAAAGGTAAATATTTGACTTTTATATGCCCCTCTGCATGGTTAGTGATTTATTCAGGTATTTCATCTTTCCTTGCAACCGTATGTGCTATTTAAATTTTCTTGAAAAATTATCCATCTCCTCTCAACTTCAAACAACTACAAGATTTAAAAGTGCACATTGAATTTTCTGATATGTTTCAGATCCTTTAGCATTTGATTTTGTATTTCTTTTCAAATTAAAAAATGAGTATTATTTATCTAGTTTTAAATTGAGCAAAGCTGTGGTGTGGTTTCCATGCAATAATTTATGTTAAACAAGCACTTTTTATCTTTACTTTTTTGTTTTTTTCTTATCCCTTTCTTTTGTCTTTCAGTACACCTTTCTTCTTATTTTATCTTGATATATTTGATTCAAATACTTGCTTTGCACCTTTTGAGTGCACAAACTCTGGATTAGTTATCCACAAGTTATTCATCACTTTGTTTTCCCTTGTCTTCCTCTACTGCAGTTATTACGAAGACAAAATACTCAACTGCACTGCCCTTCACCTAGAGATAATTCTAATCAGTGGTTGCCATGGTTTTTCAGTACTTTTCTCACGATCCTACTCTTTTTCTCCTGCCATGAACACAAATATCACCACATGAAGCACCACAGCAACAGATCTTGAGGAAAAAAAGCCAAACGTGAAGAGTGACAAGGAAGATTAAAAGCAAGAGCTTCCATATATTGATGACATCACTGGACTATCACAAAAGGCCTGGGCAGCTTAATCCTAACAATTTATTAGCTAAACTCAATAAACCCCTTACTTATTTAAACTAGCATAGATTGTATTTTATTTAGCTTCTCGCTAAACACGTTTCTGACATAAATTTGTATCATTTCTATTTCCAACATAAGTTTAAATCCATGAGTTGGCTTCAGATATATTAATCTTTTAAAAAGTGGTTATTATGAATAGTCTGGAATGTTTTTATTTCCTCTTTGGAACCCTAGCTATTTATGAATGTTTGTTTTTGTTTACTTGCTGGAATTTTTTTACTTTCCAGAGAGATCTTATATTTTGTATATGCATTTCTGGTTTAAAATATAGAGCAAGGTTGTCTGCACTTTGTTCTGCCCATTTTCTGAAGTTCACTTTAATTAGTAGTACATCCTTATTACTTCTTAAAACTGACCCTTCAAACATTACCGATATAAAATTACCTGTTTTTGTCTTATTCAAATTCTCAGTATTATTTTATGCATTTTTTTGCTACCTCATGAAACATCTTCACTTGAAGATCAGGACATTAGTATCTCTTGTTCTTTTTTTAAGGAAGTATTTTGCTCTTTTTCAATCTTTATTTCTTATCTCTCCTCATTTGTCTAACTATTAAATGTTGGAATATACAAAAGTTTAGTCTTTACACATGTCTCTATGTATACTCACTCTCTAGGTCATATAATTTAGTTGCATGACTTTAACCATTTATATGCTGACAACTGGTGAAATTACATTTCTAGCCTTGACTTTCCCCTTGATACTCACATTTGTGTATCTGATTGCCTATTTGGTGTCTCCATCTGGGTATCTAGTAGATAATCTCAAATTTTACATGTTAAAATATACTCTTGATTTCCTCTTCCTAAGCACTCTTCCCATAGTTTTCTCTATCTCCAAGACAATTCTATTATTAATATAAGTCACAAAACATGGTACTATTCTTAACTTTTCTTATTCTGTCACTGACATCAGCAAATTCTATCAATCTGCCTATCAGCGAAGTTTTATTTTATTATTACCTTTCCTTGAGTAACTTAAAGCACCTTGAATTTTTTATTAGGGTGATTAAATTTTTAAACTCTTCCTTGCATACCATGAAAAACTGTTCACATACTTCTTATATAATGCTCCATAAACTTGCTGTTCTATCAATTTTGACTTGTGTTAATCACATTAATCTCTACAGGTAGGTGATCAAAGTCAGCCTGAACTGAAACCTGAATAATGATAGAATCAGGTTGGAAAAGTATGAAGATAGAACATTTTAGGCCATGGGATACCAAATACCATGTTTCTTAGTTGAGAATGAATTTAGTAATGTTGTATGTACTGGAAGTAGGCTATCTTTTTAGTGTAGTAAATGAGGGCAGAGTGGAAAGAGATGATATCTGAAATTGAAAGCCCTCTAAATCATATAATGGAGTTGGACAAATATTTTCACTGGGTATAGAATTTTAGGTTAACAGATTTTATTATTGTTGTTTCTGTAAGGATTTAAAAAAATGTCAATGCACAGCCATCTGGCTTGTATTGTACTTCTTGTATTGCTTTTAGACATTGGCCAACATACTTACCCTTCCTTGTTTTTCAGTATGGATGTGCATTTACCTCTGGCTGTTTTAGTAATTTCATTTTTATCACTAATTTTAAGCAATGTCATTGCAATATACCTTGGTATAATTTTCCTCATGTCTTCTGCTTTGAGTTCATTGAGCTTGGATCTGTAGATTTAGAGTTTGTATCTAATTTAGAAGATACTTGACCATTATTCTTTCCAAACATTTTTTCTGTTTTATTCTCTCTCCCTTTTATGAAACTCTAATTACTTACACATGTACTTAGTATTGTACGAATAACTGATACTATGCTATTTTTTTGTTGTTTCTTTTCTATTCCATTTTGGTTCTTTTCTGTTCACTATTTTTTTTCTGTAGTGCATAATCTATTATTAATTTCATAGACATTGTAATTTACATCCCTAGAAATTTAGTGTAGTCCTTTTTATATTTTTATCTCTTATCATGTTCATATTTACTATAATTTCTTGAACTGTATGAAGTATATTTATAACCTATTCTTGTCTACCAATTCTAGGCTACCAGACATACTGTTTGAAACAGGACAAAAAACAATGGTATGTATGATCAGCTTATTGACACCTTGAATTTAGTCCAGCAAGACGAGGCTGAACATATGTCCCATTTAAAATGGTGTGTCTGGTCAGCCCAATTTTATCATCTAAGTAATTTTAGGTTTTCATGTTTATTAGTTAATTTCACTCTTCATTATACCTCACATTTTTCTTTGTTGCATATTTGCCAATTTTCTATTGGTTACTGGCATTAGTTTTCTGTAGTAGCCATACATAATTCTACCAATTGAGTAGCTTGAAATAACAGAAATTCATTCTCTACAGTTCTGGAGATTAGAAGTCTAAAATCAAGGGTCATGTTCCTTCTACACCCTCTAGGGGCATATTCTTCCATGCCCTTTCCTGCTTCTTGTAGCACCAGGTATCCTTCGGCTTGTGGCCTCCATCTTCATGTGGCTATATTCCCTTTGTATGGCTCTGTGCCCACATTACTCTAATCTTATGGAGATTAGAGAAGCATTGCTTTAAGTCCCACCTTAATGACTTAATCATTTTAACTTGAGTTTATCTACTAAGAGTCTATTTCTAAAAGAGGTCACATTTATAGGTATTGGGGTTAGAATTTCAATGTATTTTTTTCAGGGGTGGGAACACAGATCAATGCATAACAATGCTAGAAACTGCGAATTTTACATTTGGGGGGGTACAGAAAAATATTTTCCTTTTATTCTGAGGTGTAAAATTATTTGAGATCAGTTTGATCCTGACAAAGCCTCATTTTAACCACTGTCAAATGGGACCAGAGCAGTGTCTAGTCTAGGGCTGATTCAGCCCTATAACTGAGGCAATTGTTCCCTTGCCCTATTCGATGAGAATATTAAAGCTTTTCACTCTAGCTGTGAATATGTACCAGCCTTGCATGAGCTCCAGGAATTGTCTTACCTGCTTCTTTCTGATGGTTCTCTCCCCACCTCAGTAATTTGCTCACATATATGTACTAATAAGAACCCAAATGAAGAAGACTCAAGAGTAATTTTTTCTTCCAGAGTACTGGGGCTCTCAGTGTAGCTTTTTCCTCTCCAATGCTCTGTCTGTAGAATCCTGATTGTTTGGGACTTCTAAACTCTGAACTCTGCTTCTACAAATGAGGAAAAAGTTTCTCCCTTCCTATACTTGGGCCAAACGATTTCCTCTAAGCCTTAAGCTAGGACATTTGTAAGACTCATAACTTTATTTTTCTTTCTCTGATAAATTACTATTGTGTTATTATTTATCCAGTGTCTGAAAAATTATTTCATATACTTTATCTACTGTTCTAGTTAAATAGAAAGGTAAATCTAGCCTTATTACTCACTCACAGCTGGAAACAGAAGTTGTAAAATGGAGTTGGGATTATATTTTTAATGACATAGTTACCTATCATACAATTTTAAGTCAGGGTGTGATGCTATCATAGTTATTTTTTTAATGTTGTTCTTGTCAGAGTAAGGGGATGAACTATATAAGAGCTAGAGAGGAAGAAGAAAAGCCATCTATGTGGATTGTTTGGTCCCAGCTAAATAATGCTGATTCTTGGACCACATTTGCTGCGGTAGAGACAATGAAAAGGGATGGTTTAGGGATGTGATTGAAGATGGGTCCTACAGGCTCTGCAGAATTATTGAATGTGAGGTGAAGGAAATATGACTAATGAAGTATAATTTATCATTTTGGCTGAGAAAGTGGTGAGTGATAATCTCATTTTCTGAATTGTAGAGAGAGTGATAAGTATGTGTAACTGGGAAGGGTTGCTATGTTTTTATTTACAATTTTATTTCCCAACAGGGTAATTGAATCTATATACTTTACTTTGATCCATGTTTTATTTACTCCTAATTCTGTTACTTATTTTTCTATTAACTATTATTTTTCTGTCCATTTTTTCTCCTTTATTGCTTTTTGCTATTTTTCCTATAATACTTGTGAAATTTTATCTTTTATTTATATTCTGCTAGAATGTACCCCTTAAACTTTTATTCTCCTATCATTATGAAAAATTAATCAATCTCTACAACTGATAGAGTAGTTTCTAAAACATACATCTGACCATGTTAGACTCTACGTTGAATTTCTCAATAGTTTCTAAAGCCTCAGAATAAATCCATCTATACAATTTATTTTATGTCAGAGCTTTTCTTCTTACAGATTTCATTCACTATGCCTTCTACAAAAATGGAACTTCCTTATTACTTTTACAAAGTCCCACAATAGAATAATGTATGTTAAAAAAAATTTTATTTTCTTATTTATTTAAGGATTTTTTCAATTTTTATTAAATTTACTGAGGTGACGGTTAGAAAAATGATGTAGGTCCAAGTGTATAATCTATAATAAATCATTGATGTATTGCATTGTGTATTCCCCTTCCATCACCATATATTTGACCTCCTTTACCTTCTTCTACCACCCCTCCCCTTACCTTTTGGTAACCATTAAACTGCTGTCTGATTTCTATGAGTTTTAGCTTGTTTCTTTGTCTTGCTTTTTTGTTGCTTCAGTTTTATATCTCACATAGGAATAAAGTCATATTGTTCTCGACTTTTTCTGTCTGATTTATTTCACTTAGCATATTAATCTCAAAACCCATCCATGTTGTCACAGATGGCAGTATTTTATCTTTTCTTATGTCTGAGTAATATTCCATTGTATACATCCTCTCCAACCCTTGCCGTTACGTGTCTTAATTTTTTTTTAATTTTTAAAAATATTGGGGTGAGATTGGTTGGTAAAAATTTCCGTTTTCCGGTGTATAATTCTACAATGTATTCTCTGTGTGTTACATTATGCGTTCACCAGTCAGAGTCAGTTTTCTTTCAATCACCATATATTTGACTCCCCCTCCCTCCTCTCCCACCCTCTCTCCCCCTACCCTCAGATTACCACTAATCTATTAACTATATTCATGAGTTTTTGTTTCTTTGTTACTTTAAGTTTTATATTAAACATATGAATGAAGTCCCCTTTCTGGGTATCTACCCCCACAATTGAAAACCTTAGTCCACAAAGATATATGTGCCCCAATGTTCATAGCAGCACTGTTCACAGTGGCCAAGTTGTGGATATTTGTCTTGCTGATAATAGCCCTTCTAACAGGTGTGAGATGGTACTTCATTGTGGTTTTGATTTGAATTTCCCTACGACTTAGTGAAGTTGTGCATTTATATATATATGGGCCATTTGTATGTCTTCTTGGAGGAAGTATGTGTTCAGGTCCTCTGCCCATTTTTAATTGGATTGTTTGATTTTTGTTGTTAAATTGTATAGTTCTTTATGTATTTTGGATATTAGCCCCTTATCAGAGGAGTTGTTTGTAAATATCTCACCTCATTCAGTTTGTTGGCACTGTTTTGTTGATAGTTTCTATTGCTGTACAGAATTTTTTAGTTTGATATAGTCTCATTCATTTACTTTTGCATTAGTTCCTTTGCTTTTAAGGTAAAATTCATAAAATTATCTCTGAAATCACTACAGACCCTTAACAGCCAAAACAATCTTAAGAAAAAAGAACAAGACAGGAGGTATCACATTCCTTGACTCTTTAATAGATACCATAATATATACAAAGCAACAATAATCAAAATAGAATGTTATTGGCAGTAATACAGACACTCAGACCAATGGTATAGCATTAAGAACCCAGAAATAAACGTGTGTGTGTGTGTGTGTGTGTGTGTGTGTGTGTGTGTGTATGCAAATAATTTTTGACAAAGGAGTCAAAAACATGCAATGGAGAAAAGAATGCTTCTTCTATAAATGGCACTGGGAAAATTGAAAAGCCACATGCAAAATAATATATGGTATATGTCACCATATACCAAAATTAACTCAAAATGAAATAAGGTTCTAAATATAAGCCCTGAAACAAATTGCATAGAAGAAAGCATAGGCACTAAACTTAAAAATTATTTTGACATCTTGCTGTAGGAAAAGTTTTACATTCAGTTAATTTTTTTCTTCTGGTAATCACTAAGAAGACAAGAACCATATGACTTCACTCATAGGTGGGATATAAAACTGAAAGCAGCAAATGAACCCAACAAATGAACAAAAACTCACAGACACAGACAACAGTTTAGTGGCTATCAAATAATTTTTAAAAGAATTTTATCTGAAGGGCGACATGTTAGAAAATTGGTCCATGAATAAACTAATTACAGTTTAGGTGTTAAATGACTCAGGTGCACCTCTAACTGATTACTTTCCCTGCTTATCTCTTCCATGGGTCACAGTCCTTCTTCCTGGGAACTCTTCTTACCACCATGTAGAGTTTTTCCATATAAAGATGTCCAAGAAGGGAGGTACAAAGACGTGATCTGGATACAATATAAGTAACCATTGTTTTTTTGTTTTGTTTTGTTTTTTGTTTTACCTTTGGCCACTTATCTTTAAAATGAATGAGTTTGCTAATGCTGTATAAGGTCTTCTTCATATCTAATATTTTAAATATTTTATAATTATATAAACAGCACATTAGACTACTTTCTCTCACAGCACTGTTTCAAGTGTGATGTTTAAGAAAAATTTAGTTTCCTGAGAAACGTCAGAAGAAGATATAATATATATTGTAATATATTTTGATTTGGAAAATAGGACCTCTTAAATAAATGACCAAAGATTAAATAGTTTTATAAATTTGTAGCAAATAGACATAAGGATACTAGACATAAAAAGTGGTGGTGGTGGTGGGAATTTAAGTTGTAACAAAAAATGACAGAATGCATGGCTTAGACTTAGAAGTTTGGCATTTATTTGTTTGGTCTGTTCTGTGCTCTTAACTCCACAGTGGTTCTTGTCATGGCTATGTAATATGAGAAGACACTCAAAACCCACTTACAAAAGTGTAAATATAACTAAAAAACACTGTTGTTATTGTCCTTGCCTGTTGACTTCGTGTTTTTAGAAATGTGTATATTATATTTAAGGGGCAACTTACCAGGTTAGCTGACTGAAAGTGAGAGTCTGCAATTAAAGAATAAGAAGTAGAAGGTTCCCTGGCGGAGTAGTGGCTAGGCTTTGGCGTTCTCACCGCTGTGGTCTGGGTTCAATCCCTGCTCAGGGAACCAACCAAAAAAAAAAAAAAAAAAGAAAGAAAGAAAGAATAAAAAGTAAACATTACAGCTAATCTTGCCTGAGATAAGGACCTCTTGATTACTGTAGGTCTTAAACCACCTGTCATTTAGCTGACCATGTCAGCCTTCTGTGGCAGTCACTACTAGTCCCTTACACAACAGCCATTCCATCTAAATGGGCTAATATTAAGAATAATATTAAAGTATTATAATTTTCCAGCAAGTGTATGATACCCAGATAAAAACCCATGTTTGCCAGCCTCTCTTACCCTGGGCACTTCCTTGGTCATGGGCAATCAGGTACACATTTCTTGAGAATGAGATGGAGTGATAAGTCCTTGTGGAGAAAAATCTTTTCCTGAATAAACTATGAATGTGGTGTTACTCTTTACATTTCCCTGTTCTTCAACCTGAACTGCCCATTCCAGCCCCATAGATACAGACACAGAAACCATCTTTTAATACGAAGTCAAAAGTCAGGTGTTAAAAGTAATGGAGAAAAGGATGAGTGGAACCTAGGTCCTTTTTAGAGATATTTCTTTTACAAGGGAAGCTCTGAAACCGTGAGTTCCTGGAGATCATCCACAGTGCTTATCAAGTTCATAGTTGAATAAATAGTGTCTGCCAGAGTCCTTAAAATATAAACAGTCAGGAAATACATCTTTTCAAAAATGAGTCAATTAGAGTTTTTCTTACCTCATTTGGGTTAGGTCTCCTTTTCTATAAGTTGGTACAGTGCCCTGAACTCAGTTGTATTACGGTCTGCTCGTGTTCTACATGGTGTATCAAGACGGCAAACTCCTTCACACTCAGCAACCAAACCCTTGGGTTAGATTTTCACTACTCATTCTTAGTAAACATCATCTTCTGTGAGACCATTAGAGGAACTTTCACCCGAGAGTATTGGAATTAAATCCCCACGCTTATGGTTAAGTACTTATGGGAGCTGACAGAGAGCAGTAAGTGAATAACGGCTATTCTGGAACGCCTCCCTTTCAGCAGACACACACAGGAAACCAAATTATCAACTCTCCTGGTAATCATGAAGGTTATGAATTGAAATTGATTTTAACAAATATGTCTCAGGTAAAGCAGTTTAAAGAATGTTTGCTTTCTTTAGAAGTCCTATGACTGGAGATGTCAAAATATGTTCTGAGGATTCATATTTCTTTGAATAGCGTGTTCACTGCCAATACATATTTTTCTCAGTCCTCTAGTTCTAAAATTTTTGCTGAATGAACCCCTATGTTTACTGAAACTCACTCTAAATGTACAATTGGTTGATCAGATTTTGTTGTACTAAGGTATAATCACATTTTGTCCAGTTTCTCTGTGCTAGTCCTGAATAAATCTCAATGGTATTTTGGATATTTCCAAAATCCTGAGGTACAAATCTTTGAGCAATGTATTTGATTCCAGAGATGCTCATATAATTCTTATATACTAATTTTATTGCTTTCCTCAAACATGAATTTGTGTTTACATGTGTATTTTTGTAAAATTGAGATGCATTCTACGGATAAAGTTTACTTGGAAATTTTTATGTCAGGTTCTCACGCACCAACTTGTCCTTCAGGTTTTAGGGCATCTTAAAAAGCAATCTACAAAAAAAAAAAAATGCAATCTACAGGGTCCAGCAGAAGTAACATCTGGATCTGAGTTATGATTTTATTATAAAATCATAACCATGTATGCTAATCATTACAAAATAATGCCATTTTATTATAATATGAGTTGGTAATGTATGCCAAATCTTTTATTACAAAATCATAAGCATATATGGTTATCATTTTCCAATAAAATTGTAATTCAAATCAAGGCACTACCTCTGCTAGACACTCTATTTTAGAATTGAGGAAATACTAGAGCAGAGGTTCCCAACCTTTTTCCACTTGTATACCCTTTTTAAACACATTTCTATAAATTGTACCCTCTTTGTTTTTAAAACAGTTGTTTTTAAATACTGACATTTTTATTCAGTATGTAAATGTAATGTATCTTCATGTAAAATGGTGGAAATGAGGTAATAAGTTAGGAAAGAAAAATAACTACACTTAAAGTACAAACCACAGATTTAATTTTACAATATTCATAACAGTTAAATATTAATAATGATGATCAAGTATTTAAGAAACCTTTTATTTATTATTAACAATAATATTTATTTGTGTTATCTGAAAGTCTATAAAAACTGTTATTCAGATCACCAGCCGAATAAAACATTGTTAGTGAGATTGTTGAGCTTGTTTTGAGGTTTCTTAAAATCAGACTCAAAAGATACAGGAAACAGTCTTGAATCAGAACTTGCATTAAGCTTGTTGCAGTATTTATTTTTTATGGAGGTATAAGAAGAAAAAGCTCTCTCCACTAATTCAGTATCAGTAAATGGCAAGAGGCATTTGAGTGCCTTCTCACTGAGCAGTTCATACTCCTCACTGACGTCTACCCAGAAGGTAATAAGATGCTTTCTTTTAAAATAAGAATTTAAAGAAGACATGGTTGAAAGTTTGATTAACTGCTCTTTTTCACTGATTGATACTGTAGCTTCTTTGAAGAATTCTTCAGTGAAGGGATCTGCAATCCAGTGTTTTCTTTTCCACATTGAAGGAAGTACTTATAAAAGGACACTTTAAGACCTTCCAAGTGATTTACTATATTTTCTTTCACATTTTGGGATAGGTGCAAGTCATTCTCAGATAAGAAGTTGCGCAGAGTTTCACAAACTTCAGGCTGACCTTTTTCAATAAACACTTTCCAAAAGTCCAGTTCTTTAATCATTGACTCAATTTTGTTCATTACTTTGATTATAGTGATTGAGCTGTTTTAAAGTCCCAAGTTGAGTTTATTTCTAGAAAAATATCTGATAAATAGCAAGACTTTGAAACTAATCACTGTCTTCATACTTTGGAGCAAGAGGGAAACAATTGTCATCAAAAAATAACTTCACCTCTAAGTTCAAACATCTGTTTAAGTACTTTGCCATGAGATAGCTACCTTACCTCTGGGTACTGTACCATGAATGTTGTTCATTTTTTCACAAAGTGCTTTAAACAGTCTGGAGTTTCATGGTTGTGACTTAATAAAATTAACAACTTTTAAAGCCTCATCAAGAACATCTTTCAGTTCATCAGGAAGAGGCTTGGATGCTAGACATTGTCTATGAATGCAGCAGTGACTCCATTATAATTGGGAAGCTACTTCTTTAATTTGGCCACATAGGTCTATAAAACAACCTGACATAGGCTTGCCTCTGTCAGTGCATAAACCACAACAACTGGACCAACTAATGTCCTTTTCAATGAAATAACCATTGCTTGCATTAAAAATATCTTTGGCTGTGGTATGCTCTGTCAATGAGTAACAAAGCAACAGGTTTTTCTCAATTTCATTTCCTACCAACTACCTTGCAATGATGAGAAAAACAGATAAATCAGAAACATTTACACTTTCATCGACCTGGATGGAAAAAATTTATTTTTTCTAATTCTGTCTACTACTACAGCTTTAACATTGTCAGACATTTCCTGAATTCATTGAGATATTATATTGTTTGAAAAAGAGATAATGACATACAAAAATGGTATCCTTAATACAAGGAGAAATTAAATCTTCAGCTATGGTTTTTGCCTCATTTAGCTATGCGATAAACAATACAGTATGAAGCCTTGACTGCATTCTTATAGTCCTTCTTTTTGGATGTCATGTATGAATTAACAGTTGGGCACTTTTCTAAGTACCAAAAATAATGTATTTCTTTGTTTTTATTGCATAGGATGTTTAGTTTCTAAATGTGGATGAGTAGAGAGGGTTTCATGCAACTGTATTTCCCCACACACAACACACAAAGGCTTAGGATAGTCATCATTCCCTACAAATGAAAACCCATATTTAATATTCTCTTCAGAGTATTTCCTTTCCTTTTGTGTAGTATCTGAGGCAGGCAGATTTTTATTATACTATCTCCTGGTGTGGGTGTACTCGCAGCTGCAGACACATGTTGAGAAGTACATGGTGATGGGTAATAATTTACATAGTTTTGGTTTTCTTAACCATTCCTGTTTTCAACCACTGATCCATAACTGACACATTTAAAAATCACTAGCAATTATAACTGAAACTATGTGAAAATTAAATTAAAAACTACTTGAAAAAAATCACAATTAAAGACAATGTACCTAGTTTTACTCAGTCAATAACTAAACTGATCAAACAGTCTGGCTAAGGATGTATTTATATGGTTAGGGAAGTACTAGAAATGTCACAAATGGTTTGTTCTGAAACTGTGCATAATGATTGGTAGAAGAGCAGTTTGGGGGAAGTGTTCATAGCCATGTGCTCACCAATCATCATTTGCTAATGTGATCTAATTTTGAAGTGTTTCCATTAACAGTGATTCAAATTTAACATTTATTGTTCCATAACTGTTTTGCATTTTTCATTTTACTTGGCTTTTTGCCATTACTCAATAGTTTTCAATTACTCTTGAATGGCCCAGCACGGATCCCTGGGTTATGTGTACCACTGCTTGGGAACTGATGTGCTCGTGTAATCTTCAAGGAAAACCTATGATAGCATTCTTGATATTACCACACTGTAGTCTCTGTATATTGTTAATAATCAGTATGCATCATAGTTTCTTTATATCAAGGGAATGAAGGAGTGACACTCCTGTTGTCTCTTCTATTAGATTGCATTATAGTATGTTATATGATACGTTAAGAGAAATCTCAATGTAAGATCTTCTTTTCTCTCTGTAATAAGTTTACAGGTGCTTTAACTGCCTTGTCTTGAGATGGTTGTGACGTATATTTACAGGTTTCTTAAAGGACTCAGGCAGTAGAAAACTTTGGTTTTGTCAGTTCTGTACAGCAGTTTAAGGATAGCAGGGCCAGGATATCTCAAATTGTCTTCACTGTTTCATTGCATGTACAAAATGGCTGCAAATAGTCAGCCCTCATATCACTATTCCAAAGAGGAAGTAGGGGATTTAGTGGAAGGAGGAAACACCAGCAGACTTCTGCTACATCTCATTCTTTGGTGGTAATTGTGTCATGAGGAAAGCCCTAGCTGCAAAGGAGTCTTAAAGGAAATTCTTATGTTTCTAGATTCTAATAGAAGAAAGTAAGCCAGACAGAAAGTAGAAATTCATGTTGAATAAATCAACCTAAGTTAGTTGTCACTTTTCTTTTGAGTATTTAATTTCAGGCCTCTATGTAGGTTCTTAAACTTTTTTATTTTATCCTTTTTTTTCAGTAACTTCAGGTCTATAGGCAGGAAGTCATTTGAAAATCATACACATCTGAAAACATAGGTTATTTTTGTTTAATAGAAAAGAATAGATGACCTGGAAAAAATATAATATATATATTATAATTAAAAATACACACACACACACACACTGACTTTTGGCAAAGGAGCAAAGGCTACATATATATAATAAAAGTGATATATATATCATTTTTTTCAACCAACGATGCTGAAATAACACACACAAAAAATGAATCTGGACACAGATCATATGCCCTTTACAAAAATTAACTCAAATATATCATATACCTACATGCAAAATGAAAAACTATAAAATCACTAGACAACTACATCAAAGAAGACCTAGATTACCTTAAGTATGATAACTTTTTAGATGCAACACCAAAGATAATTTATAAAAAAATTATTGATAAGATGAACTTTATTAAAATTATAAATGTCTTCTCTGCAAAAGACAATATTAAGAGACTTAGAAGATGAGTCAGAGGCTGAGAGATAACATTTGTAAAAACACATCTGACAAGGGACTACAATCTAAAATATACTAACAACTCTTAACTCAATAGTAAAACAACTTGATTAAAAATGGACCAAACACCTTAAGACACACCTCACCAAAGATATACAGATGACAAAAAATAAAAAAGCATATAGAAATGTACTATATCATCTGTCATCAGGGAAATGCAAATTAAAGTGGCAGTGGGATACTGCTATGCACCCTTTACAATGGCTAAAATCTGGCACACCAACATCAAATGCCAATGAGAATATGGAGCAAGAGCAACTCTTATACACATCTGGGAATACAAAACGGCATAGCCACTTTGGATGACAGTTTAGGTTACATACAAAACTAAGCACACTCTTATGCTCTAGCAATTTCACTTCTTAATATTTACGCAAAGGAGTTGAAAATGTATGCACAAAAGCCTGACACAGATGTTTATAGCAGCTGTATTCATAATGCTAATACTGGGAAGCAATTAAGATATCCTTCAGTAGGTGGATAGTAATCACCCTGTGTTACATCCAAATGGAATATTATTCAGCACTAAAAAGCAATGAGCTATCAGGCATGAAAAGACATGGAAGAAACTTAAATGCATATTGCTACGTGAAAGACCCCAATCGGAAAGGGTTATATACTGTATGATTCCACATGTAGGATGTTTTGGAAAAGGCAAAACTGCAGACAATAAAAGATCAATGTTTGCCAGGAGTAGAGAGAGAATGAAATACAAATATTTCACAGAGCACAGAGGATTTTTAGGGAAGTGAGAGGACTTTTAGGGAAGTTAAAGTATTTTGTATGGTTATTATAATGATAGATATATATCATTATACTTTTGTCCAAGTCCACAGAATGTGGACATCACGTAAACCAGGGACTTTGGGTGACTGCTTATCATGTGTAGACGGAGGCTCATACCTGGTAAAACATGTATCACTCTAGTGTGTGATGTTAATAATGGAAGAGGATACGTATGTGTGGGGGCAGAAGGTATGTGAGAAAATTCTGTTCCCTTCTCTCAATTTTGTTGCAAACCTAAAACTGCTCTAAAAAAGTAAAGTCATTTTAAAAAAGAAGAATGTTTCTTAATTTTCAGCCAGAACTACATCAACCAAGATTTACAAACATTTGTATTTCAGTTCTTTTCAAAACTGGATTTTGAAGAAAGGGTAGCTTGAATGGATTAAATAATTACAAAGAAAATCAGTAATAATTGCAACTCAATCATTCCTCCAGGAAGAAATATGTATTACAAAGTCTATAAAATAATCTGGCATTATTGCATCTGTCATTTGGGTACACTTCAGCATGTCACTATCTGACTAAAACAGTTCACTGTGATGATCAGACTCATAAGTGAATCTTGTGCGTATCTAGTAAATAGGTCTTCCTTCCTCGTTGCTAGGTTCTTGTCAAGCATTGCCAATTAATTGCAGCATGTGTCACCCTGCCTTGCCAGGTTTGCTCAGTCTAATCTTCCTTTGGACTGAAATTGCCATCACATCATTTACACTAATCAATAATTACCTGCATACCTGTCATGAGTTCTTTGTCCACCAAAAATACGAGGACACATCCTCAGGGGAAAGCAAATTAAGCCCTAAAATACATATGTTCAAAAGTATCAGAAAGAATGCCAAAATGAGACAGTTTTCTTCTAGTCTGGAGATAATTTCTATCTATATTGCAGTTCTTTTTTCCCATTAATGTCTTCCATATCCTTTCCACTTCAGGTGATCTTCAGAAATTAATCTCCCATATTTATGCACAGATTTTTCAAATAATTCTAAAAGTTGCACAGACATTGTACTTTATGCACTGATTTAACATATAACATAAAAATAATAGAATTTGTATACATATAATAACATATAATATAAAAATGTTTTTGCACAGGTGCCTTCTTTTATGTTAATTCTCCTGAATTAAATATTTCTCTGCCCTCCAATATCTGATTATCTAAATCATACTCATTCTTGACACCAAATTCCTAGTCTATGAATTTCGATGAAGCCTTGTTTTTCACTCATCCCACTAAGATGAATCTTAGTATCTACTGAACACCAATTAGAATATATCTCCTCCTATTGTGTGGCTTTTTTGAGTTCACCATGAATTTTAAATATTGATTTACACTGCTAAACTCACATATGATATTATAAATATACAAGGGCTATCTGGAAAAACTCCAGAGAAAAATGCCTGTATTTTTCATATTACATGGCTGGATACTTTCCAGATAGCCCTTGTATTTGGGATCTTAGGTACCCAATTGATTTTAAATATCTTGTGTCACATGTGTAATACATTTTCAATGCATTTTTATTGAGTGACTGGCTATGAGGCTGTGAGGAAAAAACCTTCTCTGTGAAAATCATTAAGCCAATAAATTAGTAATAGCAAAAACATTGGTAAAATCAACAGTCCTTGAAATACATGCTAGACAGATAAAAGAAACTAAGCAGCGACAAATATAAGAACGTTCTTTATAATAGCCTAACACTGGAAACTCTCCAAATGTCTGTCCACAGGAGGATGATAAAAATTGTATGCTTATCCAATGAAATACTACAAAGCAATTAAGAAAATGGACTACTGATGGATGCGATTACGTGGATGACTCTCAAGAACACTTTCAATGAAAGAAGCCAGACACACAAAAAGGTACACACTGTATGCATACATTTTTGAAAAGTTCAAAAACAGGCAAAACAAATTCATGGTGCAATGACTTAGAAGATTGTTCCTGGTGCTGAGGCAATTGAATAAAGCACATTTAAAAGATTTTTAAGGATAAATTAATGTATCCATAATCATAGTGGGAGACATTAACACAAACAGAAAAATTATTGCCTATAGGAGCTTCATAAAATAAAAACCAAATGTGATTTATTGATGTATATCGAACCTCTAAAGCAACAGACAATAATCATTCCTTTAATGCTGGCATATAAAACATCTACAAAACTGAACTTTAAAATTTCATATGAAAAATCTCAAATTTTTCAAATTAATTATACCATAATATTTTCTGCATTAAACTGTAATTTTATATACATATATGTAGATACATAAATGATAGATAAATAGATGATTGACAGATGATAGATAAATAGATGACAGATAGATTTACCTGGAAAAATCACATTCAACCCATAAGTTAAAAAAATAATTAAATTTAAAGTTAACTATCAAAAAGAAAAATGTAAAGCATTAGAAATTAGTGACAATGAAAAATTTACATATCAAAATTTTGGAAACTTAAAACACTAGAAATTAAAGTCAAGTAAAACAAAAGAGCTGGAGAACACATCTCTTGAAAGAAAGTGCTATTATTACTCAGTTCCAGAAGATTCTTGCCATATGTGAGTATAAGACCCCATGCTGCCAGTGTTTCCAATTTTAGTTTTTTAGAGTAGCCTGAGGAAAGAACTTTATGTAAGATCTTCCAAGTCATATATGTTGGAAATTAAGTATTTAAAAATTATAGCGAATGAGACAAGACAGGACAAGTATATGTCTGCGACAAGATGTGTCTAAGCAGCTGCTCTCAAAGTGCTTGCTATCCTGTCATCAGTATCAGCAGTCAACCTGTGGGAAATGAAGATTCTCAGACTCCATGTGACCTTTGAAACTCTGTGGGTGGGGCCCCTCCAGGTGATTTTTATGCATCTTAAAGTCTGACACCACCTTAGAGGCCTAGAGATTTGACTTCCCATCCTTCCAATTCAGCAAAAACAAATTCATTTTTGGTTTATTGATAACTCACAATGAGTCTCTCTCTTATTTTTCCCATAGCATCAAATTTGGAATCACTGAGAAAGTCACAGTCATTATCAACCCTTTAAAAGCAAAGACTTAAAAGTCTAAGAACACAGATATAACACAATAAAGTAAAAGAATAAAAAAGATTAAAAAACATTCTATAAATTAAAAATAAATAACTGTGTCATATTTAAAGGAAACTGATACTCAGGAATGTGTGTACACAGTGGGGTTCTGATAGTTGCTTTCCAATTTTATTCAAATTGCAGCTCTGTTATTCCCCCCTACCCCAAGGAAAAAGGGAGTTCAGGAGGCTCCATCTTTTAAAGGATGTCCTTATTTGGATAGGAAAAAACAAAAACAGGAAGACAGGTGATATACTTAAGAGTTCCCAATGCAGTTTGCTCCCAAATTGCACATACTATAATTAGATTTTATGGTTACATATCTTTCCTAAAAAAAAAAAAAATTGTATTCTCTCATTACCACCAACAATGTTGATTTGTTTTCTAAAGAAAGCCTTAGCCTAACAAGGTGGCAAAGAGCCAAGCAAACCTAATAAAAACTAGACATCTTGATTTTCTGCTAACAGGCATTATAGTAAATAATTAAATACAGTTTGGTTTGTTTGCTGAGCTGTCAGTATCAATGGCACTTTAGGGAAACAGTGTGTTCCAAAATGTGTTATTTGGTTTTCTGTTGCAAATAACCAGCTGAATAATGAGAATCAAAATTAGAATCTCAATATCCTGTGACATATGGGGTAAATCTCCCAGGATTCAAGCACAACCCCCACAGCTAAATGGTAGAGACAACAGAAAACAAAGACAGTAATATATTTCTAATCTCTTATGCCCCTATCTAAAGTTAAGCATAGACAAAAATAAATGATATTATTTGACGTTTTTCAAAATGTATTTCCCCTATGACTCATTGAGGTTTTAAATTCATCAAAGAAGCTTTGTTTTTAAATTAAATTAGACCCTCTCCTCCATCCTTCATAAGTCTCATGTTGATTAAATGTCAAGACTTTTTTTCTTTTATTAAATTTATTGGTGTGACATTGGTTAGTAAAATTATGTAGGTTTCAGGTGTACAATTCTATAATACATCGTCTGTGTGTTGCATTGTGTGCTCACCACCCAGAGTCAGCTCTCCTTCCATCACCATGACTTATTCATAAATGAGTGTGAAGTCACCATCAACTGAGGGCAGCAGGTTTTCATGAAGTGTTATCAGAAATACAGATACCCACCTTCTTGAAGGAGTGCGAGGATACCACAGAGTTTGGGGAAAGGTAGACATAGGAGGTGTTGGGCCCGTTTTTACCTCTATGCAGTGATGAACAGAATAATATAACCTCAGAAGGGGCAAAGACAAATATTTTTAATAAAAAACAACAGGGACATACACCTTCAACTTATGAACATGCACAGAGTCACGTTTCCATCCCAAAGGCAATTTTCTAAAGTGTCCACATTGTGTGTTCTAGCTAGCCTAACACTGGCTGGTTGCAATGGCTATTTATCCACTAGTAAGGCTTGTGAGAGCCTGTGAGTGACCAGGAGAATTAGACCTAGGCCTGGGCCTCACTGAGGGAACTTAAGCTACTATTATAGAGACAAAATATACATGCATCAATTTAAGTTTAACTCATAATTTAAGTTATAATTTAAATTTTAAAATGCTCTCTTTTTTTAAATGTAGGTTAATGAGGAGACAAACAATAGGACTTTGCAGCCAAAGCGAGAGTGTTTGAGCCAGACCCTGAATTCAAAACCAGGTTGCACTAGTTACGTATGTCTGACTGAATCTGTCATGTATTCTCTGTGTCTCCATTCCTTCATTTGTACATGGAAATACTAATAATAATGACCATACTTTAAATGACTTCATGATGATTAAAGGAGTTGTTTATAAGAGTCTCTAGAATGTAATATGTTCAAAATGACTCTTAATTTGAGATGGGGCGGACGATAGGGGGTTTAAATATATTGCCCATCAATCATTGTAGAATGGAAGAGTCCAGAATCACTTTTCAGACCAACTGGGACTTGAAATAGAATTAAAGGGAATAGAAGGTTTGGAATGATGGGGAAGAGGAGTGCGAGATAATGCACAGAGGTGGAAAATTACGTAACCTGCTTAGAAAAGTACATGAGGAGTCCACCTGATTCTCAATGGGAAATGTATCCCTTTTCTCTCTCAACATTGAAATTATTGGAAAAATAAACATTTTTATGGTGAGAGAGAGAGAAAAATTTATTTCATTTTTTTTCTGTGGAAGGTTTTCATTCCGCATCCTTAGACAGGTGATGTTTCACCCTGTTGAGAAGCAGAATGCAGTAGAGTTATATGGTAAGGCTTTGGAATCAAATAATACTGGCTCTGAGGTCTGTTGCTTATTAGCTTTTTGACTTTTAGCCAATTGGTTTGTGTCTCTATGCCTTAGCTTACCAATATAGCAGACAAAATATTGCCATTTGCAAACAAAAACAGACAAAATATTGCCATTTGCAAACAAAAACAGACAAAATATTGCCATTTGCAACGTAATGTCTGTTTTTGTAAGAAAGTTTTATTGGAAAACAATGGAGGAGAAGAGTAGCAACAGACACCATATAACACACAAAGCCTAAAATATTTAGTATCTCACCATTTATGGGGAAAATTTTGCTGATCTCTTAGTTAGGGACTTAGAGAAATGAGGTCATTCATATAACACAAGTATATGTTAAAGATATTCTTTGGAATGGGAAATGAAGGAAGTGAAGATAGGGAATACCATTTTAATTTCTTTTTATTCCTACTCAATATGCTCATGATTTTGATTATAATCTTTTTTATTTTTTTATTTTTTTTGGTATGTGGGTAGCTCCCCGGCTGGGAATGGAACCCAGGCCGCAGGGCTGACAGCGCCAGCACCGAAGCCTTAAGCCACTGCACCATCAGGGAGCTCCCTATAATCTTTTTTAAATCTTGTAGTAACTAAGAAGGTTTTGAATGTACCTTAGTAGGAGGCTAGAATGAGGGAGGGATTCTAGAATTAAAAATTAAAATAGAAATAAATAAATTTTCATAGCTTACTCTCAGCATGTATTCAAATTTTCCTAAACAAAGACATTTGAGTTCCTCAGTTTCTGATTCAAAACAAATCACACTCATTTTCCCCTTTTATTATCATGGCTAGAAAGTATGAAGGAGAAAAATCAGAACTTTCTGGAAAAGAATGGTCAGTTGCAAGGGTGGTGTCATAATTCTCTCACTCTAAACTTTTTTCCCCCCATGGCTTTGAGAAATGACACATTCATAAAAATACAAAAGATTGATCATTCTGGACAACACAGCTAACTTCCTAACTTCTTGTATAATTACTTTGGAGATGAGTTTGAGAACTTGTCATGGCTCTTTTCAGAACGTGTGGTATCCTATTGTCTTTTAAATTACCATACTATTCCTTTATTTTAAAAAAAATTAACTTAGTCTATGCATGGAAAATGCATAACTGAGGCAAAAATGTAGCCTTCCAATATATCATCTGGAAGTTATTGTGTGTCCCTATTTTTATTCACGATAATAGTAGTAATACAACTATTTCTTTCAAAGTATGGTGGATTTTATTGGTTCTGGCTTCTATGCTGTGGATCCACCAATAGCTGATGTGTTAGTCAGAAATCTTAGTTGCAGACAATAGAATCCACTGTAAATAGCTACATTACGTAGGGATTTATTAAGGAAAATAGAGTGCTCCAAGCACCACTAGAGGCATTCCAAGAGAGAGATTTTGTGGTCTTCACCATGATTAGGAAGCTACTTATACAGCTACTGTTTTCAGATCTACACTCCCTCATCCATCCTTAGGAAGCTACAAGAACTGGAAGCCACATTCGCTCTTGCTGGATGCAGTCCTAATGCTGTCTCTTTCGTGATCAGAAAGTATGGAAGCAGGGATTTGCCTCTCCAGTGGCTAGCTAGAGAACCTAATTTCCTTTGGTAATCTAGGGCAGCAAAAATGATTGTTTTTGGCCCAGCTTGCTTTCTCACATTCCTCAGTTCTTTATTAAATCTTATATGTGTGGTTAGTAGAAGATAAAACATTATCTGGTCCATAAAAACGAGAAGTAAGGGAGGCTGGGCCAGGGTTTTTGTTTTGAATTCTATATTGAGGTAGCAGGACTTAAACATGGAACTTAATAAAAACATAGAAAGTATGTTCAAAAGAAATGACATCCAGTAGACTCTCAGTCAACTGGCACCCTTGGGGATTGGTAGATGCTGGGTAAATGTAAGTAGACTCTCCATTAGCTGGAGCTCAAGCAACTGGCAAAATCTCAAGCAACAGGCAAATAAATGTTGCCAGTTGCTTAAGAGTGCCGGTTCCTTGAGTTCTGTTAACAGAGTCTATTGCATATACATTCTTACTAGAAATAACAGGGAATACTGGATTAGGTTGGGGTTAGTCAAACAAGTGCTGACATCATCTATCCAAAACAGAACTAGGAGAATACCAAGAAAAAAATTAGTCATAAATATTCCAACCAAGTCACTTTGAGACCTGTCCCTTTAATTTGTTAATATTATCATTAAAGTATAAATTAAAATAATTTTTTGAATTAACATTTTCAACACTCAGTTTTTACTGGTTTTAACATTATAAAGATGATTGCGTACACATGTTGAGTAATTTAAGAAAGCATATAATGAGAAAGAAAAAAATGAAAATTTTCATTTAACTAGATGTTACACTACTATAACTAGGTGCAGGAATAAATAAACAAACTCACAACAAACTCTAAACCTTTTTCCCTATAGAAGATCCAAAGAAAATTCTACTCAATAATTATTATTCTGTCACCACTATTAACTTAAAAATAACCAAATAATTTTGTCAAGTGGTCTTGGTGGCAAAATGGAAAAAGGTGTGTTTCATCTCTAGCTCCTTTCATTCTGTATTCTCTTTCTTTAATGGTTAAGAACAGGTATTCAAATACTCTCACTAATCCTACTGCAAAAATTTCCTCCCTCTGCAACCTTCTCTGATCCTCCAGAATGCTCCAAACCAAAGCTGTCCAAGTCAATTTTCTATAATGATAGAATGGCAACAATGTTCTATATTGTCTTGTCCAATACGTTAGCCAATAGCACCATATGTCTACTGAGTATTTGAAATGTAGGTAGAATAAGTGAAGAGATGATTTTTAAATTTTTATTTTATTTTAATTAAGTTAAATTTAAATGAAAATAGTCATATGTGGCTGGGGACTGTCATATTGAATGAGACAGCTCCGAACTTTATCTCTTTACCTCAACTGTAATTAAATATTTCTATTTTCTTAGTAGGATTGTACAGTTGATCTTAGATACAGGTATCAGAGAAAATCATGCATGTTTATTGTTTAACATTGAGGCACTAATTATTCCATCTTTATTAACCTTGAAAGCTATATAATTGTTTAGAAATAGATTCTTGATTCAATCAATGAAAAAGGTTTTAAGCCCCTCTACACTGAGCCTCACTGTGGATACTGAGGTTACATCAGAGAACAACAAAACAAAGAGACAATAAATAAACTACTAACTATATATATAGTATGACAGTAATGATTAGTCCTACAAAGAAATATGATGCAGGGTGATTTTATAAGGGGTATCATGAGGGAGAATAGTTTGTAAATCCAAATACATAGAAAAACCAAGTATATTTCTAATTATTAATTAATATTTGATATGAAACATAGTGTAAAAGATATTTTAACTTTCCTAGTTTTACCTAATATGTAAGAAAAAAGACTTCTATTTCTTCTAAAATACAGATTAAATTATTCTGAAAATCCACAGCAACAAAACACCTAAAGTAGATTAATCACACACAGCTCATTATATAGACATTAAACATAGATGAACTTGAAGTAATGGATATCTTCTGAGATCAAGATGTCAGCCAAAATTTGAGTTGTTTTAAGTAAATTTTGGCTGGCTTGGGGTACTTCCTAAGGACAGAGTCCAGGAGCTTTGGTCTCAATGGCATTGTCATAATAAATGACCATCGACATGAGGAAAGTTACAAAGGCTTGCCTGACATGAAGGGATGTGGTATCTGAGACTACAGCACAAAGTTAAAGTTCATGAAAGGCAATAGGCTGCATGAGTGGAAAAATCATTACCAACACAGGCTATTAGGAAATCTATCAGTGTCTACCTTGGCTCTGGATACAAAAAAAAAAAAAAAAAAAAAACAAAAACAAAATTTCCTCTTCAATCGTATAACATGATAGTGGTCCTATGTGGATATAGGGCTTGACTTTAAACTGTAACACGCAAGAGGCTGTCCAGAAAGTATCTAGCCATGTAATATGAAAACTAGAGGCATTTATCACTGGATTTTTTTCCAGACAGTGCTTGTATACATCATCCCAAACTTGAAGTGAACCAAATGACAAAATTAAAGTCAAATCTTGCCTGGAAGATCAGTTTCAAAATAGGCCTCAGAAATTCCTCATAGATAAAATTCTAGTGAACATAGAAATTAAACACAGACACATACAAGAAAACTCAGCATCAGAAATGAAAATAATAGAAAATATGAACACTGGAATCACACACATAAACACTTCAGAAATTTACACTAAAAGACACACAACATTAAAAAGCATGCTAAGTAGGATTAAAGAAATAAAGGTGGTAAATGAAGTAAGTAAAAATCTATAAAATCTAAGGAGTAAGTAAAAATCCGTAAAAACAATAAGGTATATTTTTAAAAAGAGCCAAATAAAACTTTAAGGACTCTTAGAAGAGTTCCAAAAAAGAAAGAAATATCTTGGGATTTTGATCAAGAGTGCATTCAATTTATTGAAAATCTGTGGTGACTGCCATCTCAAATCTACCACAGAGAAACAGAAATTTTTTACTAGAGGATTTTTCTGATTAGTTTTATTCCAAAGTATCTTATAGATGTAAGTATGATGACTAACGGGCTCCCTTTCTCAGCATTTTCTAATTTCTCACATACAGGAAATCTATTGATTTTCCATGTTGCTATTCTATCATTATAATCTTAGTTCTAATAGTTTTGACATTGATTCTTTGTTAGTCAATCAAAATATCTAGAAACAAAGATTATTTTTGTTCCTCATTACCAATACATAATTCTTCATGTTTCTTGTCTTACACTGGCTAGAAAAGCTAAAAGAATAAATACTACTTATTATGGACATCTATATCTTATTTCTATATTAATGAAAGTATTTTTAACTGCTCATTCAAAAGTTTAAATTTGGCAGCATATTTCTTGTACAAGATTTAGAAAACCCATGGCCCAAATGCCCAGTAGCTTGCTTTTGTAAATAAAAACTTTTTAGAACTTAGCCGAACATATTGTCTATGGCTGCTTTCATGCTACAATAGTGGGAAGAGTTGAGTATGGCCTGCAAAGCTAAAAATATTTTACTATCTGGTCCTTTGCAAAAAATTTTGGCTGAATATATATGTATATATGTAATTTCCTTATAAACCTGGGGTACTATGAAATTTTAAATAAATGTTGAACTACATCAAATACTTATTTTCAATTGAGATTATATTTGCTTTACTCTTTAAGCTTTTAATATATTTCTAATAAAATTATAATGTTTAAGTATCATTTTATCACTAGAATAATTTCTATTTATTCATGGCATTTTATCATAATACACTGAGAATTTTAATTTGAAACTACGGTAATCAGGGTATTTGCTCTTCTATACATAACATTGTTTTATACATTGTGGGTGCTATTTTCATCACACTTCTCTCGTGAAAATAGTGAAATTATGAATAATTAAATTTCACATAAATATTTTATTCTGGACCATTTGATTGAAAATAATCCCAAAATTATGTAAGCCTACTGCATTTTTATAGTATTTTTATGTCTATTTTTAATTTATTCCAACATACAATGTTTGATCTATTAGTATGTTATATAGTTCTTGAGAAAGTTTTTTCTAAAATATACTTATTTCACCTAGCTTTGCAAATTCATTGATAATTAATTATACATAGCAATAGTCATCTATAGATACTACCACCAGCAGTACTTGTATTTCCACATTCTCCCTAACCCTAATAGATAATATTGCAAATTAAATATAAAATTACACTCTGATATTTACAAGTGGTACCATCATTTTTTCAGTAATTTGTTTTCCTTGAACTGAGAGGGTAAACACATGCATATATAAGCAATTAGATTTCCTTTTCTGCAAGTGTTTTTTATTTATATCTTTGAACTACTTTTCCTTTGAGTTTTTTCTTATTGACTGGCATCTTTTATATAACTATAGACTATTTCTTTGTCAATGATAAATTACAATTATAGTAATTATAGTAGTGTTACATTTAGTGGCCTATCTTTTAACTTGGTTTACAGTGTGTGTCTAGGTATGTGAAAGTGACCAGGACAACTTATTTCATCCCTCTCTATGGAGTGGCAATTCCTAACTTTATCCATTGAATTTAGTTTTTACCTTCCGAAACAATTACAGTGATTTATCCCCAGACTCCGCAAAGATGTTAAATTCCAGGCTTCTGTGTCCAAGTTGTCCTCTTTGTAGCACTTAGTTTCATCCACAGCTTTACCTAGTAGATTCTTTCACTCTGCATTTTAATCTTTGAGACTTTCCTTTCCTTGTACTTTAATGTGGCTATGTTTTGTTTTGTTTTGTTTTGTTTTAATTTAAAACTTTTAATATACCATTTTTAACATTTATAATGGAATGTAAGTTTCAAAATATGTTCAATTCATATTTCTTCCTTTGTATGTGTGTGTGTGTGTGTGTGTGTGTGTGTGTGTGTGTGTTCATCTCTAGCTTCTATTTGAATGGGGTGGAAAGGAATTTAGCTTGCTTTATTTTCTAATGAATGCATTGAAAACTATACATTCCCCTCTAATGACCTCTTTGGCTATATTCTTTAGGCTGAAATATACAGTGGGGGTATTTTTCGGTCCTCCCCCCCCCAATAGCCTACTGTATTTTGCCATGTATAATGCACATTTTTTTGCCCAAATTTGTAAGGAAAAAATAAGGCTGCACATTATACATGGGTAGCACTAATTCTGTACCTATACAAATGTTTTTTTTTAATTCTTTTATTTATGCCTAAGAGTTAAAAGTGTAACTCTAGAAATCAATAATGATATCTGTATGCAAAATAATGCCCTGGAATACAATAATTGTTTTATATATAAAAAAAGTATACATAAAATTTCTTGTACCTTATATCTGTTCTTGTGTTTCATAATTATTTGTTACATAAAATTCCTTGTACCATAAATATGTTTAAAAATAAATGCTAGCATTTATTCCTTTATAATACAGAAAACAAGTGCCTAACTTAAATAAAATTTTGAGTTAAAAAAAGTAAAACAAAAGATTCTTTTCCCTGAAAGTTTGAGCCAACAACATGGGTGTGCATTATACAGGGAAGCACTTTATACATGCCAAAATATGGTCATTTTAATGTGACTTTCTAGTGCTAGCATACAAGTAATTGAAAAATACAAGTAATTAGTTTTGCTTTGACGGTACTGTTAAATTCTGCCTTGATTATGTTTTTGTAAAATATACCAAGTGAGTTCTTTTGGGGATAGTTATTGAGTTAATGTGTGTGCATGTACATGCTAAAGCATGTGTATTTTCATGTAAATGTCCATTTCTGCTGAATATAAATACCCACAAATACTGCAGGCAGGCTGAGTCTCAGAAGGCCATGGACGCTCAAGTTCTGCTAGGTATGAGAGCTGGCAAAAGATTCTCTTCATTTGTTTTCACTTGCTTTTTCTAGGAAGTGAAGCAAAGCATACGTGTGAAGGCAAGGCTACAGGATAACACAAAAAGCAAAACTACCAAGGTCCTTTTTCCCTTTTCACAGAAGTAAATTTGAATTTTGGTGTTCTCTGGGCTCATATTTAATGGGGGATCCACCACATCACTTGCTGTTTTTCTCCTTCTACAGGCAGAGAAGAGTTGTGGTCTGATTTTTGAATCTATCATTCTTTATTTTTTTTCCTATGTCATTTACATTTTTATTATGTAGTTAAATTTGAAAACAAACCACTTATGTAAGTCCAAATGCATTTGAGAATATAGTAATGTCAATTCCCATTAAATTTACTTAAATCAACTTTCACTTCCCAGTACCATAGAGTAGCTTAGCTGACCAATTCTTCTGCTGAAACAAACTAGAAGTCTAGATAAAAGACAAAGGCACCATAGGCTGCTGACACAGTGAGAATGAGGGGGCCACGATTCTGTAAAGTGATAACCAGGAAGATGTCAGCTGATGGTCTGCAGCTGCTTGATTTTGGGGCCATTTACTAATTTTGGATAGAGAACAAGAGGGCCAATAATAAGGGTAGTTCATGGTCAGAGGGCTGCTGTTGAGAGTGTGAGAAACCATCTGAGCATTTGCCTGTCTTTGGAGGTTTCTGAGAAATTATTAAAGTCTCTCATAACTCTCTCATGGTAGCCAGGTTGTCTTATTTCTTGATATAGTTAAAATGGATACACTTACAATGTAAAGTTGAAATCGGAGCAAATATCATGACTCCTCTTTAAAACAAATATGAAATATGACATACAAATATATCTAGGTGAATATAGATTGTGTTAAAGGTTGATATCATTTACATTTCTTGTTTTCCTATTCTTTTCTCTGTAAACAAATGTGGGTACACAAACCAAAATACCTGGAATCTGAATCTACAGGCTAAATGCACTTCAATAACCAGGCTAAATAGTGACAGTCTGAGTAGTAGTGAAGATGAACGGAGGATATTTTTCTCACCCTAAATTATCCACATCAACTCAGTTTGCAAAGTAAAGCAAACATCTCTCAAAATACCTCAGTGGTTGCCGATGTTGACATGTGTCTTAAAGTGATTGGTACTATTTTAGGATCACAATTAAGCACATCCAAATGGTAACACTATATTAGTATCTGCAAAGCCTTAAAACAAAAACATTGTGCTGTGAAATGTTTCTGAATTTTACGTATGTTTCTCAATTTGTTTGTTTATTACTATAATTTTATAGTTTCAGCAGACTGGGAGGTCTAAATAGTTTAATATCACTTTATAATCATCTGAATCAAACATGTTTTAATATCCTTCTGTCAAAATTACAACTGATTTTCATATAGATTATTTTTAAGATAAAGCACAACATTCAGTCAATTGAAGAAAAAGTTGTGGCCTGCAGCTGTGGTATATTATTGTATTTTTAATTCATCAAATGATTGAAAATGTAGAGCATCTTTTTAAAGATGTTAATCACCTTTAGCCTTTGGCAATGACTGGAGGCAGCTTTGCTGTGCCTCCTCCAAAGAAGTCTAACAGTTCTTAGTACACTCATAACACCAGTTACTCCATAAAAGGATGTTCAACAATATACAAGTTCTGACATTTAAGTTAGCGAACTCATCCTAGAAAAAGCGCTACATACCTCATTCCTGAATATCACTGCAATCACCTTTGAAGTACTCAAGTACTCCCCTTGGGAAGCTATGCAGTGACACCAGCACCTTGTCACCCTTCAAAGCAATTTTGAAACTCTTTTCCTGGAATGGCCGTCAGAGCTGTTATCTATTACTTTGATATCCTGAATATTACTAAAATGTCTTCTTTTCAATATTTCCTTTATCTTCAAGTAAAGAAAAAAACTCATTGGGGGCTAGATCAGGGTGAGTAGAGAGCATGTTCCAATACAGTTATTTATTTTCTGGTTAAAAATTCCCTCACAAACAGTGCCATGCGAGTTGGTACATTGTCATGATGCAAGACCCAGGAGTTCTTGGCCAAAACTTCAGGATGTTTTCATCTAATTTTTTCACACAGCCTCTATAGCACTTCTAAATAGTAACTGTCCAGTTGGTACAAATTCATAATGAACAATCCTTCTGATATCAAAAAAGGTTAGCAACATGGTTTTGACTCTTGATTTGCACTGACAGAAATCTTTTGGTCCTGGAGAATTGGCTGACTTTCATTGTGCCCTTTGATGCTTTGTTTCAGGGTTCTATCGGTACATCCATGTTTCATCATCAACGATAGCACAGCCCAAAACATTGTCTTGCCTCTTCAAAAGCTCTTAACAAACTTGGACTCTCCTTTGTTTTTGTTCATTGGTGAGCTCCTTTGGGACCATTTTTGCACACACCTTACTTATGACAAGATTTTCAGTGAAGATTTTCTTAACTTTTTCTCTATCAATGTTGACTTAGTACGCTATGCTTCTTCCAGTCAGCTGACGATTTTGTGCACTATTCAACAAATTTTTGCAATGTTTTTATCAGTTTGCTCTTTCCTGGTCACCCTTACCTCTCTTCATCAGTGATGCTCTCTCTCTCCTCAGAAAAACATTGAATTCTTTTGTATACTGTCGTTTTCTTCATGGCATTATCCCCATAACCTTGGACTAACATGTCCCTAATTTCACTTGCACTCTTGCCAAGCTCAACAAGAAATTAAGTGTTAGTTCTTTACTGTAATTCAAGCTCCTACATTCTTGGGAGGGCACACAAAAGCACACAATAATAATGAACACCACTCACAAGAAACCACCACATGTGAGACACAGATACACCAAGGTTATGACACTTTATCGAGTTGTTTGTACACTGCTGCCAATGTAAGCTTACAGTGGTGAGTTCGTGAACTTAATTGTCAGAACTCGTATGTGTATTATAACGCCCAAATAGTCTAATTTAACTTTATCATTTTTACATTGATTATCTTTTCTCTTCTGGTTATTTAATAGCATAGAATCTAAGGTGATGAAAGTCTTTGGTAGCCTGCTGAGATCCCTGAGAATGCTAGAATTCCTCACAAAATCTGGTCCTTAAAAATAAAAAGTTTTCTTTGTTTTATGTCATATGTGGTTTTGTTGCACTCTGCTCTTTACTCATCGAAAGCAACTTACTCGTTACATAACTTCCGAAAATAAAGGATTAACAATTGTTATGTAGACTTACAGGTGGCACTGAAAGCGGCCTGCTCTGAGAGCAGCTGAATGGACAGGGCCTCTAACCTGCCTGACCCGCTGACTATAGCACACTCGTAAAGGCTTTAACCCCGTGGCTCCACCTAGGAAAGGGGCTTCATGTGAATAACAAGTGAAGCTCTTCGACTCAAGGAGGGTGTTGGAGTCTATTACATCTCTCTGAGCCCAACCTAATTGTTTCTGAATTTTGAATTTTGCGAGTACAGTAGGACCACTTGCAGTTTAAGAGCAACAAGCGTCACCATAGCCAAACACACACAAGTTTCATATCTAACTATATCTATATAAGGAATGTCTAGAAAAAAATCCAGCCATTGTCCATATATTGAGTTACATGGCTGGATACTTTCTGAACAGTTACATGACTGGATACCTTCTGGACAGCCCTCGAATATGTCTACTTAGTAAGCATTGTAATTGTATTCATCATCTTGCGTCTTCTATTTTTCTAATTGAGTGAATTTCTTTCTCATACACGTACATACATAAGACATTGCCACAGTGATTATAGATGTCTATTTTCTTTACATTTCTACATTCTTAAAATTGATAAATGGCAACATCTTTCCAAAAGAATTTATCTTTTATCAATCATAAAAATCTCTCCGTGTCCCGTTTTCTTTTTAACTTGTAGTTTCTTTTTTTGTAATATTAATAGTTTCTTTCCCACTTTGTCATTCTTCATGTGTTGAATAATAAATTTTTTATTTCCAAGTTTTTGACATATTTTGGCTTCTGGCACGTTTCTCATGAACAGCTGCATTTTGTTTTTATTTCTTCAAATCTTTGTATAATGATGGTAATGACAATAGCTGACATTATTGTTCTACTATGGCCAGAAGCTGTCCTACGTGCTGTCAGTGTAGTAAAAGATGGAATTCCCATAGCAATATTAAAAGGTAGTTAATATGCCCACTTGACACACTGAGTAGCTCTTTTCCACATGGTGGGGATAGCACTCATTCAGTAGTCTGGCTCCAGAGGCAACTCTTTAATGCTGCAGGCCTTCTTGTTTTGGGCTGTTTCTATTTTTCATTTAATGGAGAGTGAGAGAAGACATATCAAGAAACATTAATGTCATTTCATCCTAATTGATATAGATTATTGGACTATATTAATCACATGGCATAGAAGTTGCAGTCCATCTTTCATGGGACTTACAGTCCATTAGGAAGTCAGGGCTAGCAAACATGTCAAACACAACAGAGATTTGTGAAAGTTTGGATGAATGCTGACTTATTTCATATAGAGTAAGTATGCTATGGAACTCAGAAAAGATGGAAGGTATGGTGGAATAGCTTTATTTTAGGTAAATTGAAAAATAGGCATATATTTAATTTACAGTTAAACTGATGCACATCTTTCTTTTCTGTGATAAGTAGTTACATACTTTTTCAGTAGAGTGATTTAGAAGTATATATGCATTAATCGATACAGAAATGTGCAGAGATGTTGAAGGGAAAGCAGATACAACTTCTTTTTCTCAGTAGCAAATACAAACTAAACACATGGTGACTTGTTCAATCATCTATCCTGAATGCAGAAGGAGTAAAAGAATATGGAACAGACACCACTTTTGTGCTAGAAGGTTCTATCCTCATTCATTCATGCATTTATGAGTATATGTATATATTAATAACTTTGTTTAAAAATAGTTCCCCACTATTAAACATATTGAAGATAATGGAGATGCATCAGCAAATAAAACATTTAAGAACCATGTTCATAGATTCTGTATTATATTAAAGGAGCAGACTAGAGACAATTTAATTCTTATGACAAGCCACTCAAATATTATCCCTAATTTACAGATGATAAAACTTGTGTTCAATAGTCTTGGGACTGATTTCTGAGTAGTAATTTGTAAACCATGAAGTCACTCAATTTCTCTAATTTTAAATCCATAGTATTTTCACTATTGCTGCTTTCTACAGAGGATGAATGAGGAAGCCTCTTAACTGTAGTAATGGAATATGAGAATTCACATTTGGGTGGCAAAAATAATTTTTACTTTCACAATAACTTACAAAATAATAATAATATAACATTATATAAATTAATTAATAAACTACTTGATGAACTCAGTAGATGATCAAAATAACCAATCTTCATTCCTGTTTTTAAATACATAGTTTCTTATTTTTTCTGTATTATTTATTTACTTTCTCTGTCTATCTCTCTCTCACTCTCTCTCTCTCTCTCTCTCTCTCTCTCTCTCACACACACACACACACACACACACAGTCAAAGGTATTGAATTTTCCTATGTCTTTCAGTCATGTGCCAAGGCAATTTTCAGCAACAATAGTAGCTAATATTTTGCCTCCATCATTTATTCCAGTGACCTCAAAATGTTTTGTTTTGTTTACACTAAAATTATGGAAAAACTGATAATGATTTTAATTAATTATTTTTGGAGAATATACTCCAAAATGAATGGAATTCATTTTAACTCCAATATACCTGATCAAAAGAAGAAAAAAGAATTTAAGTAGAACCTAAGTAGAGATATCACTATATATTTTCAAAGACCACAAGAGACAGACAGAATGGCTTGGCATTTTTGAGCCTGAGAAGTCTGCAGACAATTCCAGGACCGATCATTTAGGTTATAGCCCTCATTAGCAGAGCAATAAATTAATTTCCTCAATGTTAAAGCGTCCAGTGCCTTTTCTTTTCTAGTTATAAGTGCATTAAAAATATCCTTAGTGAAGTAACACTTTACTGAATACTTTTCACACTAAACAGCAGATGTTATATTCCAATTGGAAAATTCTTAGTATGCATGGGATTATGTGAAAGGTAATAAAATTTGAATGAATTCAGTCCTGGTCTCATCAGTTCAAGGATCACTTCCAACAAATTCAGCTTTGTTAAAACCTGAAATCTACTCCTTGGTGGACTTGGAGAGTGCCAAGCACACTTGAATCACCATAAAATTTAAGCTGAGTGCAATAAATTGTCTAAGGAACAACAGTCATCTGTTTGGAATAAGAGACGAACACAGCAAACTCTGTTTGCTATGTTTCTTTCACAACTGGTCCAGCCTTCTACTTATTTGGAATGCTAGGTGAGACACCTCACGATTATAGGAATATGCAAGGTGCAGAGTGGAGGAAGCATCTGTCTATTATTTTCCTAGCATTGTAAAAGAACACACCACCTATAAAATTTTTTTAAGCCCCTCTCTTTTGTTACGGTGGTATAGGCCTAACGTTCAACTCTTCACCATCTGGTAATCTTTAGCTACGTTTTGTTTAAAGCCTGCTTCGCAAAAAGCACTGTGATGCAACCCAAACAACATTGCCTTTCAGTTTTAAACTGGAATTTAAAAATTAGTAATTTATCTATATTGATTTCAATGAAAATGTTCTCATATTTAGAAAATGACAAAGAATATTTTAATAAATATCATGTACTCAGTCTCAAATTTAACAAATTCCTTCAAAAATGTGTTGAAGTCAAATATGACAAGTATTTTTAAGACACTTTTATATTCCCATCAGATCCAAATACTCTTTTCCTCCCTAAAGGTAATCACTGTTATATTAATAAAAGTGATATATGTCTTTGCAGTAAATATTTTCATAGTACATTATATTTATATGTATCCATAAACAAATTTACTGTTGTTTTGCATACCATTAACTCTACATTAAATCTATCATGCTTTATATATATCATTCTGGATCTCTTCTATTTATTCCAACATAAGGCATTTGATATTATTATTTACTTGAGTTACTCTGTGGTTTTATAGTCTATGAATATATTATAATACATGATGGATTCTCCTGCTGACAAACATTTATGCTGATCTGCTGTTTGTGATTGCAAATAATTGTGCAATTAAATGATAGTCTCCTTGTGCATGTAATAAGGTATGCTATATTCTAAGTGACATTTCTGTTTATCTGCAAACTGACGAATCGAAAAAAATGTTTCCCAGTGTGATCTTACCAATTTAAATAATTAGCAATTTCTGTGAGTTTCCAATCTTCTAAATCCTTGCTCACTTTTTGATTGGTATTTAATTTTTTCATGATGTTTTTAGAATTAAATTGTTAAACTCCATGGGAATACTTTTCAGGGTTGTTTCTAAACTGACATTGAAATTTTAGCTTAATTTGTGGGAAAATGACATTTTAATATCATAATATTAAATATACTTGAATCCAAGTATAGATATATATGTCCCATAATTATTTAGAGTTTTGTCCATGCCCTTCAGTAACATTTTCAAAATTTCTCCATAAGGTTATTGCATATATATTTTATACCCCATCCAAGTAATCACAGTTTAAAAATTATATGTATATTACATTTCCATTTGAAAATTATCTTTCACTTGTCAAAATTTTTCCAGGTACATTTCTGAAGTCTCTCTTTAGTTCTAATTCATTGACACTGTATTATATCATACTTTCTATACAAACAATCCTAGTAGTTAATTTACAAGTTATAGTATTTTATATTTTTACAATTTGTATATCATTTTTATTTTGCCTTTGCCATTTAATAATAGACTCTCCAGTTGCATAATAGTGATGAAGTTATTTCTGCCTTTGTCTTAAAAGATACACATTCAATATCTTATCTTTAGGCATGATTTTTTTAGAAGGGGATGGTAAATAGATCCTTTATTAGGTTAAAGAAGTTTCCTTCTATTCCTAGTTGAACATAAATGTTTCTTCTTAATTATAAATGAGTTTGAATTTTACAGAATAGTATATCTTCCTCCATCAAATTAATTTTTATCCATTACTATGTTAACATAAATAAATTATGTTTTTATAATGAGTTTTGAATCTTACAGAATACTGTTCCCCCCAATTTAGGTTTTCACTCCTTACTTTTGTTAATACAGTTTAATTATATAGAAGGATTTATTAGGCTTTTATTTCTTTACTATATTAATATAATGAATTGATAGATTCTAAAACAAACCCAATTTATTTCACATATGTTTAATAAAATACAGTACAAATTCAGTTTCTAAATAATTAATCTAAGAATTTGTTACCTATCTAATTATACATTATGTTTGTTATGTTTTAAAAGCCCCTAGCTTTTAAGTTAGGAAATTTGTTCAAGTGCCCCAATTACCTGGTGGATTCTTTGTTTTTGCTATTGTTATTGCTTTCCTTCCTTCCTTCCTTCCTTCCTTCCTTCCTTTCTTTCTTTCATTTTTCTCTCTTCCCTCCCTTCTTCCCTTCTTTCTCTCTTTCTCTTTTTCTTTCTTTCATCTTTTTCCCTCCCTCCTTCTCTCCCTTCCTTCCTTCTTCCTTCCTTAAGCTCAGATTTGCCCTACTTACACTGTCATCCTTCAAAGGTCTCCAAGTTTCCAACTAAAAGTTTAGTATGTCTACCAAGAAGGTTTCTTGGTGGATCCTAAACTGTATGTCATTTTTGTTCCTTTAGCCCATGAGTCTGTGAACTCTTTGCTCAGCCTCTCAGTTTCTCACGTACAATTTGTGTATCAGCAAATGTCAAGAGAAAGAGCAGTGCTAAGTGAAAGGCTCACTGGTCTGTGCATCCCTTTTAAGGGACCTTGGGCCCTGTAAGTGCTCAGTGCCTTTGTAGCTCCTTAAATGCTTCAGTCAAATTCCGTTTTGTCCACTTTTTTTTTCTATTTATTATTATGGGGTTTTTATTGCACCAAGCTAATCTGCCATGAACAGAGATAGAAATAAATCCTTTTCGTTTTAGTCTATAACTTTATATTATCCTGATTTTTTTTTGCCTGGTTTTTCCTCTTCACAAGCTACCTGCCCAATCTTCCCAAAATTTAGACAATTGCTCTTCCTGCATGAGGTGTGAGAATAGATAAGGATTCGGGGATTTAAATTATTATTATATAAACACCGACCTCTTCTCCTCCCTCTACCATTTGTAGAACCTGATATTTGTACACCTGAAGCTTTGCAGGTGTGTGTAACTTGAACTGAACCGATTTCCTTCTGAGGAGCTTTATTTTGTCCTCATCTGTCTCGGTTGTTCTATCAAGATCCACGTTCTCTTACCTTTTGATCTCAGTACATTGTAATTCAGGATTACAAGTGTTCCTACTCTCATTCAAGATTGAATATGTGCTCCTACTCTTCACTGGCCTTGCTTTTCAGTAATTATCAAAATCTGAGGGCAAAAATGGACTTGCTCTGCTAGTTTAACAATGGAATGTCCAAGTCATGTCTTGCCTATCTATATGCATAAATTAAAGAGATAGTATTTCCTTACTATATGAGAAAACTGATTTTCTACTTGAACCAAGTCTTTTACTCACATGGAGGGATTGACCATGAAGTCCATTTTTTTGTGACTCTGTCCTACCAAACATCCTCAGGTTTCATTTTAGGTGTGTGAGTGTAGAAAACTCGGGTTTGGCCTCTTCATCTCTCCCACCCATTATTCCAAAGGCATGCTGAAACAAACCTTACTTTGGGGCTGGAGTTTCTCTAGGCAGCTTATCCATTTTCTATAGTGAGTCTATTTGCTATAGTATATACTACAGTTTGGAGGCAACCTTCCCATATACGCATTCCTTCAATTATTTATTTATTTCTATTGATACTATCTACTCTGAATTTGTCAACTTAGGATGCTGGGTTTGGAGTCTCTCCCTTGCTTTTTCTGTTCTTATGTATAGAGCAGCCTTCAGAGTTTAGGCTACATTGTGGTGCCCATTACAATTTGTCAGTCATGATTTAATCCATTGTCTATTTCCCAGAATCTTGTCAAATCTCTAATCCACTGATGCCCTCATTTTCCTTCAGTGGAATGTTTGACCCACGGAGGAACAGGAGGTAAAGATACACTTATTTTCCATCTTAAACAGTAAGCCCTGCTTCAAAATGTTGCACACAACCCTATGCGAAAGCTAAAGAATGGTTTCCTTTGATGCTCTTATAATTATATTTATATAATTATATATTTATATATAAAATATGTTTATAATATCCTTTTTATTTCTAATTTCTAATTTTAATATTTAACTGCATAAGTCATTTGAAATTTATGTTAGTGTACTCTTAGATGTGAGGATCTAAATTTTGTCTGATGAATACCTAAGAAATCAACCCAGGATCTTTTACAGATCTATTCAAGTTTTTTCATAGCAATTGGAAAAATCACCTTTTAAATAAATCCAATTGACAGAGCATCTTACACCATTTATATTTTTCTAACTTCATATGACATTGTTATAATTACTGTAGATTTATAATCCCTATTAATATTTGATACACCCATGGTTCAGACTTCAATGTGCAAGTGTGTATCTTCTTTTTTCCTACATTGCTCATACATTCTCCTTCTATGTGTGGCATGATGATCTGCGCCCTTGAAAGAAACTGTTAAAGAAGCAGGGTGGTAGAAAAAGTCTTAGTTTCCAAAGCTACATGCAGTCTTTCATGGGAAGAAGGCTGAATGTCAGAAGGTAATGTGACTTGATGAATATTACAGTCAATTATTAGAGAAGCCAGTGCTAAATCACAAACACCTGTTTGTACTCTCTTCATCATTTCATGCAGCTTGACCTAATTCCCCTCTTTTCCAAGTGTGAGCTAAAACATCAAAAGGTATTATCTGCTAAATATGTCTGTCTGCTTCTTTCCAAACACTTCAGGAAAATGCAAAGAAAATGAAGACCCATTGTTTGAGCAGCTTTCAAAAAACAAGAGCTCCACTTTAAGTAAAAAAGAAAATTGGAGACTACCGGATGTTATGGATCTATAAGTTGTATTCCTTGTGTTAGTGATTAAGCAAAGAGCCTTAAAGATTATTTAGCATGTAATGTATTTCACTGAATGTACTATAGATAATTGACAGCTCTTAGCCAGCAGTATCATTGAGAGTCCCCTGGGCCTTTTCTCTATTTATACGAACAGTGTTTTCATGCATTGAAAACCTAGAAGGGAGTGGTGGACAGGAGGTAGCACTTGAAAGCAACGAGAACACAGTCTTAAAATTGAAGTCATTTTAATTGTCATTCCATTTAAACTAATAAATTTGGCTGGTCTACAAACTTAGGCCCAATTGTGGTCAGTTTCCAAATGAATGTTTATTCTTGCCATTCCACAGAAGCAGGAAGGTTTTATTAACCCCAGAAAGTAGCACTGCTGGAGACAAACATGCACTACTTCTCTCCCATTCTGCTTCTAAATCAATTGTGATTATATTAGAGGTCATCAAGTAGATGATGCCACTATTAGAAATATCATTATTTTATTTATTGCTAAGAATATAATACTTCTCATAAAACTTTTCTGTCATCAATTTTAAAATGCATCTTAAATTCAGATAAATTAAAACCTTAAAATTGATTAAAAATGTTAAGACAAAGAAATAGAGGGCCAAAATAACCTCTTTGCTGTTGATGAAACCATGATTAGAAGTGTGCTATATTTGGGACAATGGCTTCTTAGCACTGAACCCCAGAAATAGCAGACTTTTTTCCAGCAGATCCTGGCACTGTGGGGACTCCCCATGCAGCAATCCTCATGGATGAAGAGAAGAGACTACACACTTCGTATAGGCAGTTCACTTATAATAAGTTGTGCTGTGCACACCTAACATCTCTTCCCCAACTCACCGAAAAGATAAGTCAATCCACCTTCTCCAGGATACAGGTAGAGGGGCAAAGGGCTGTCCTTGAGTTTCTCCTCAAAGAAGGACATGTGAATCATAAGGTGCTAGAGAGGAAGCATCCCCCTTATAACAAATATGTACAATGGATAACAGTAAAAAAATCTGATTTTCCTGTTTTAGCTCTGCTCATGTGGCAACAGTCTTAATTCAGCCCTAGAAAGTTGATTAGAAACAATATCCCAAGACATTCCAATATTTTTCTGTGTAAAAAAGTAGCAAATTCGAGTACC
Organism: Lyroderma lyra; assembly: GCA_004026885.1. Classification (NCBI taxonomy): domain Eukaryota; kingdom Metazoa; phylum Chordata; class Mammalia; order Chiroptera; family Megadermatidae; genus Lyroderma; species Lyroderma lyra. Next base: position 29,016 of record PVJL010005261.1, on the reverse strand, counting down.
AGAGAAATCTGTGCAGGATATAAAACATAGAATATGGAAAACAGGAGATGCAACTCTTTCATCTTCATAGAAAATTTACACCTAAAAAAGCAGGAGATAACTGAGACAAGGTCACACTGATTCCTGGGAACAAAACCAGCCCTAGGAACTCCATCTACTTTCCTCCAAGGGTTTATACCACCGAGTTCCTGTAGTTTTTGAACAAAGAATAGTTGAAACAACCCTCTTGTCCTGTCCATAAGAAAAGTACTGCTTCACCAGCCCTGCAGAGAATGCAGTTGGAGGGCAGAAACCTGACTTAATTGGCATTTCCCTGCTGCATCACTCTGTGTTCTTCCTCCTCTTTGCATTAGCCTCTCATCATTTGCCTTTTCTCCCAAGTTGCCATTGTACCCAAGTGTCTCCTTTTGGAGTCTGATGTGTTTGGGGATATTTAGTTTTCAATGACTCTAGGGCTGGCTCCTATACCACTTTGAATTCTAAAGAGTAGTATAATTCATAATTTATTTGGGTTGCAAACTAACATAGGGCTTAAGAGCCAAAAAAGCAGGGTTGTGCCCCAGTCCACCATCCCAAGCTATCAGCCTCTAGAGACTTCTCAGATTTCGTCTTACTCTTTTATTCCTTTCTGTTGTTGTTGTTTTTTCTTCCTTTTCTGTCCTATGTGAATATTATTGTAGAATTTCATATTAAACACTATATGAAACATAAATAGGCAATCATTCTAATTATTTCTGCTCTACTCAAATCTCTAGAGGTTTGAAAATAATTTGTGAGATTAAAGTAAAAAAGCATAAATGCTCAAAAACAATTTAATAAAATTCTTGTAAGTAATAAGAGATCCACATAATAATGTGTAATTCTTATTCAAATAAAGGTCACAGAATTCTTTCTATAGAATTTTTCAAATGATTATCTATGAAGGCTGGAGAGGCAGGGAAAATGATTCTAGACAGGAAAGAATTAAGGTGTTGAAATATGAGTATGAATTAGAAAGTTAGAGTAGGTGGAGGGAGCTGGTGAGGGAATTGCTTAAGTTTACAGCCAAGAATTTCATCCTTTACTTCATTTAAGATCAGCAACCTTTCTCTGACCTATCTTCTTGGTTTTGTGTCTCAGATCCCCCATTTACTAAACATGAGAATGTGTCCATGTTTCTTGACCTCTACGTATTTCAGTTTCCTTATCTGTAAAAAGAATAACTGTACATTTCTTATAAGGTTATTGTGAAGATTAAATTAATTAATCCAAAAACAGTGCTAAAAAACAACGTTTCTTAGAGTAGCAGAACTGAAAAGGCATGGTTATTATTAAAATTATACTCTTCACTGGTGCATGTCTACTCATTCTAGTCAAGCTCAGACGTCAATTCATAAATTAAACTCAATCCATTTGGTTTTAATTTTAGCACTTATTACTTATGCTTTACATTTCTTTATGATTAATTGATTAAGGTTTTTCTCTCCCACTTGATTTTAGGCCAAGAATAGGAATTGAGAAATTTTGTGCTCAAAAATATCTTCCCAATTTATTCACAGTAAAACACAAAATTCCAGTAATGTCAATAAAGTCATATGCAATGAACTTGCTACCTCCTGCCCACCTCTAACACCTCTTCCACCTCATCCCCACTATACTCATTCTTGTTCCCTCCACCTCAGCATAAAGGGCCTCCTTACTGGTCCTTGAACGCACTTATACCATGGGGAATTTCCACTGGATTCTCTTAGCCTGCGAACATTCTTCCTTCAGGTCTCCAAATTGTTCACTCTTTCATCTCTTCAGGAATTTATTCAAATACCCCCTTCTCACACTAGCCTTCAACTAGTCACCTTATTTTAAAGATGCAACTAACAAACCTTTCTATCTCTTGCCCATGCTTTTTTTAATGGCATTTATCTCCACATAATGCAGTATTTATTTAATTAATTCTTATGTGTCTATCTGCTCAGTCTTCCTTATCAGATTGCATAACTCATGAAGGCAAGAAACTTTGTCTACTTCTGGAATTTCTAGTTTCTAAAAGTTTTCTGATATATATTAGGTGTTTAATAAATATTTAAGGAAATATGTAAGATCAATAAAAGTTATTATCACTTGTGACATATAGCTCCCATCTATGAAATACTAAAAAAACAAACAAACAGATGATCTATAGACAACTTAAAGGATATTTGGGGACTCATCTTCACATTAAGTATCAACTGGGAAGACAAGAATATACTACACAATGCTTAGGGATAATGGAAAGTAAAATATAATAAGAAAGAATGCTGATTATTCTTGGAAGAACTTTTTCAGTAATGAAAAATATTAGGAGGCTATAATAGTACTTAATCCTTGAGTAATAACAGAACAGAGACTAGTACTGGATTAATTCCAGACAATGATGCCCTCAACTGAAAAAAAAAATTGGAATAAACGCCAACATAATATATACTATTTTAATGACTTGAAAGACTCAAGATGTTAACATGTCAATTCTCTAAAAAATTATGTATAAATTAAAAACAGTTCAAGTTAAAATTCCAAAAGGATGTTTTGACAATATCAAGGAGCAAATTATAAAATTTACATAAAAAGGCAAAGAAACTAGAAGAGCCCAAACATTTTGAAATTAAAAAAAAAATAATAAAGTTGCAGGATTCACACAGTACTTCAAAATTTACTATAAAACTATAGTAATTAAGACAGTGTGGTATAGATGAAAAGGATGACATGAAGATCAACAGACAGGATAGAGATCCCTGAAATAGACCCAAATAAATATAACCAATTAATTTTTGAAAAAGGTACAAAGACAGTTTAATGGAGAGAAAAAATTCTGTTAAGCAAATGATGCTAGAGTGATTGAACATCCATGTGCATAAAATACAACTCTATTTACACCTCACAATATATGTAATAGAATATATCAAAGCCAATCATATACTAAGTATAAAATCAAATACTTTTAGAAAATATTTTAGGAGAAAATAATTGTGATATTGTGTAAGCAATTAGCTCTTAGAACATCAATAGCATAATCCATGAAAGAAAAAAAAATATGGTATACAAGAATTCATTAGAATTAAAAGCTTTCACTATGTCAAAGACATTATTAAGAGAAATAATAAATATCAAAACTAAAATATAAGAAAACAGGCCAATTAAAAATGCACAAAAATCTAGATCTATGGCAGGAAATATGCAAAATGAGCATGAAACATTTTAAAGTACTAAAAAATAGTAAGTTGTTTATTTTTTTTTTCAATGTGCATTAATAGGGATATGTCAAAGGAACAGAGAAACCAAATGAAAGAGTTCCCAGTGGCCAAATCTGGGAAAAATGGAGTAACAAAACAAAATACAAAATGTTAGATGATAACCCAAAGTATGAAATAAATATTCATGTGTCCATGCTTAAATAAATGATAAACAAATAATTAAGCGCTAGAATAGAGACACATCTTCCATTAGAAAAATATTCCAAATAATTTATATATCTACTCTGACTTCAAGGAGAAGAGCATAACTCCCCACTCCTTGTCAGCTGTGCATAGTGACTGCCTTCCAAAGAATAAAGTGTAAAAGGCAGAGTGTGGGGAGAATAACTTTACTTTGGAAAAAACTGGCAAACACAACACTTTAGTTACGTGATTGAGATCAATATCAATAGTCATGGATTAGGATGATAGTACCTTAGATAAGATTTGATGATAACAGCACTTAATCTATGTGGTCTTCACCCCAAATATTTATAAGCCAATACTCATCATCAGCAAAACATCCAACAAATGCCAATGGAGGAGTGTTTTATAAAAGACTTCACCAGTACTCCAAAAACCGTCAAGGTCATCAGCTACAAGGAAAGTCTAAGAAACTGTCACAGCCAAAAAAAAAAAAAGACATGACAACTAAACAACATTTTATCCTGGATGAAACCCTGTAACAGAAAAATGGTATTAGATAAAAACTAAGAAAATCTTAAAGTATTGACTTTAGTTGTAATAATATATAAATGTTGGTTCATAATTATAGCAAATGTGCAATACTAATGCAAGATGTTAATAAAGGGGAAACTGGGTGAGAGGTACAAGAGAGGTCTTACTATTTATTTCCTTCTAAATTTTCTTGTACATCAAAAAATGTTCTTACAATAGGGCCTATTTTTAAAATATAGGCAAAAGATATAAATAGAAATTTTACCTAAAATATATATGGATGGCAATTAAACATTTGAAGTGATTCTCGGTATCATTAGTGATTAGGAAAATGCAAATTAAAATAACAGTGAGATACACACCAAAAGAGACAGAGACAGAAACAGAGAGGAAAAGAAAGGAAAGAAAAGTAAGGGCAAGGAAAAGAAAGGGGGAGAGGAGAAGAAAAAAATAAAAATAACCTTACAGTACCAAACACTAGGGAGGCAGTGGAGCAACTGGAACTCTCATACATTGCATGGGAGAAAGCAAAATGGCTGTTTGCAGTTTCCTATAAAGTTAAAAATGCATTTACCATACGAGTCATCAATTAATCCTAGCTATTGACACAAAAAGTATGAAAACTTATGTTTGCATAGAAACCTATATGTGTTTATAGCAGTTTTGTAAATATAGTCGACCCTCTGTATCCCTGGGTTTCTCATCTGCAGACTCAACCAACCACAGATGTGGAGAGCCAACTGTATGTATTTTACATAAGGGACTTAAGTATTCATGGATTTTGACTTCCATGGGGTGTCCTAGAACAAACCCCTAAGGGACAGCTGCCATTGGTAACAACTGGAAAAATCCCAACACCCTTCAACTGGTGATGGATAAAGGAACGATAATAAAGTCACATGAAGGAATACTATTCAGCAGTAAAAGGAAGACACCATTGATATACACATTGACATTGGTGAATCTTAAATGCATTAATGAAATAAAATAAGACAAACTCAAAGGCTACATTCTACGAAAGGGCAGCACAAGGTAATGATAGAACAGTTCTGTATCTTGATTGTGTGTAGTGGTTGTACAATTCTAGGCATTTGCCAAAATTTAAAGAGCTGAATAACAAAAAGAGTGATATATACATCATGCAAATTAAAACCTAAAGAACAAAGCACACCAGACATTGAAGTTTCACAATTCTCATAAAAGCTCTCATTTATTCTACTCAAAACTGAGCATAATTAAGAATCACCCTGACGTGAATAAATTAATAAAGCTCTCAGCACCATTTTTTTGGAATGCAACACATTGCACTTCTTTGTAACATCGTGATGGACCATGTACATACTGTGAACTCATAGTTTTACATATTTAATTAATTTACCCTTTTATTTAATATCTGGACTTTTGAAAATTTACAGAACAACCTCCTTACACTGATGTTTCTATTTTTAGGCAGATTGAAAATACTTTAAGTGGAAGGAACCTTGCAGATGTTCTATTTAATTTATTTGCTCTCTTATACGAATTTAAATACATCCTACTCTGACACTCCTGACTCTGTGCCCACATTGAAACATATGTTTGAGTTAATACATACTGCATTGTGCTAAATTTTTCTCACTCTAGTTCATTCTGTGGATATTTTCCCCTAGGATGATATAGAAACTATTTCCAATCTTTTTCTTTCAGAAAAATAATACCTATTGGCTATCCCAAACCTATAAGTTGTGCCATTAACAACTCTGAATTTTAATTCCTTTCTAAGTGTAAAACCTTAAAAATCAAATTAGAACTGGTGATTATGCTGCATTGATCTCAATTACGAGAGGCAAAACTTTAATCAGACTTAAATTAACTGGAAAAGGAGGCTTAGTGAACCCAGAAATCACTCAGTTTATCAAGGAAGCTAGGGCTGTATTACTGACCTACCTATTTCTAATTGCTGTGAGATGATTAGGATGAATAACAAGTGCTGGTTCCTCCAAAGGATACTCTATCTGTGCTGGAACTGACTAGTCATTCAGAACATCTCTGTTCCCCATTTTTGTTTGTCAAGTGAACTCAAATTTTAGATAATTTCTTAGGGCACCTGACATAAAGACGGCATTTCCCAACCTCCATTGTAGCTAGTCATAGACTTGGGACCGATTTATAATAATGAAACGTAAGCGAGCATTTTAAAGGGAGTAACAGGCCCTTTCTCTGTTCTTTCTCTTTCCCAATAGTTGGGTTCAGGACACAATAACTAGAACTCAAATGACCAGCCATCTAGGACCATGAGTAGAAGCCCAAGCAAAAGGTAACATACAGGCCAACAAAATTACACAGTGTTCAGTAAACTATGTCTGTAAAAGTTCAGAGAGTAAATAGTTTTAGCTTTGCAGGCCATATTGTTTCTATGACAACTACTCAACTCTGTCCTATGACACCTAAGCCCCACAAAAGAGTACTTAGGAATGGTTACACACCTCTAAAACTCAACTCACAAATATAAGCAACAGCAGTCAATAGTTTTCGACCTCTGACATAGAAGCCTGTATTTTTAAAATAGTAGAATACTGTCTAAGCCCTGGATATACTTCTGTAATTCTTTATGAGAGAAAGATAAATTTCTCTGTTGTTAAAGATATATATTTTTAAAGTTTTATATTACATTTAGTTAAAATGAATCATCCTATCTGGGAATGTAAAATAGTTTAGTCATTATGAAAAACAGTTTGGCAGCTCTTCAAAAAGTAAAGCATAATTACCATATGACCCAGCAATTTCATTCCTAGGTATACAACCAAACAAATTAAAATCTGGCACTCAAACCTGCCCTGCGACCAGCGCAGGGAGAACAGAACTGGAGGGGAGGCGATGGGGAATGAAGAAAAACACACAGACACACACACACAGACATAACAGACAGCAAACTGGGACCGAGTGGTCCCCTGTGCTCTGATGGAGACACAGAGACCCTTCTGGTCTGCAGTGGGTTTATTTTACATCCCCAAAACAACAGGGGGTGTAACTTTTTAATTGCAAAACCATGTTGCCGACCCCCATGCTTTCGTCCAGTTTACGATGCCTCTGCCTCGCAGGCCATGTTGCTTTCCTCCTTCCCCTCAGCCAGCCAGAAACCACATCCTGAGCGGTGTCCTTGTTCACCACGTTCCGGGCAGCCCCGCAGGACCCCCGAACCTCAGATCCCAAGTACACAGGCGGCCTTGCTAAACCCATTTTCTTTCAATAGACCTGGCCTCTGGCTCAAACACTGCCCACACAAACTAATACTTGTGTACAGTGTACACATTGATTTCATTAATGGATATATGGATAAACAAAATGTGGTATGTACATACAATGGAATATTATTCAACCATACAAAGAAATGAAGTACTGATACACGCAACAACGTGGATTAATCTCAAAAATATGATTCTTAATGAAATAAGCTAGACACAAAAGGTCACATATTACATGTGTCAATTTATATAAAATGACCGGAGTATGTAAATTTATAGATTCCAAAAGCAGATCAGTGGTTGTCAGAGGTTGTGTAGAGGGGAGAATGGGGAGTAATTGCTTAATGGTTATGGAGTTTTATTTTGGATTGATGTTTTAGCACTAGGTAGAGGTCATGGTTGCTTAATATGGTGAATAAATTCAATGCCACATATTGTTCATTTCAAAGTGGTTAATTTTATGTTATGTAAATTTTACCTTAGCTTAAGAAAAAAAAAAAAAAAGAATATGAGGGCTGTCCGGAAAGTATCCAGCCACTTAATATGAAAAATAGAGACATTTTGGCAGGATTTTTTCTGTACAGCCCTCTTAAATTCTAACTAATAAACTCTTTTGTTACACAGACAGGAGGTTTACTCACATCAGAGTTGCTCTAATTTAGTTAATTAAAACCAGCCCGTCTCATGTAATTATATTTTGTACACATTGATTCCTATCTTTGTAATACCTTACCTACCGGATATGCCCAGGACAGATGTGTTTTTTACTATCCAACTCAATTATGTCAGATCTTATTACACATCCTTTTAAGAACTCTAACCTACTTCTTTCAGGAAAAATTATATGGTTCCTCCTTACAACATTGTCCTATTATTATATCTTTTTACATGGTATCTCTCACATTAACATGGGGACCCACCATAGCAAGAAGAATAAATTTTTAAATTTATGTATTGCTGGCATCTGTCGTTGCTAGGTTATAGTAGAAGCTAGATATTTGCGGGACTGATGAGTGAAGCCATGTACTCACACATAAATTTTGGCTTTTGTTTTATTAAGGACTAAACCAAATAAAAGAGGACCTGAGTGGTAGCAATTAATGTTGAGAATGGTCTGAGAACCATATAATTTCACTTACACGTGGGATATAAAATTAAAAGCAACAAACAAATGAGGCAACCAAACAAGAAAAGACTCAGACACAGACAACAGTTTAGTTGATACCAGAGGGTAAGTGGGGAGGGGAGAGGTAGAAGAGGATAAAGGGGGATATATGGTGAAAGAAGGAGACTTGACTTGGAGTGGTGAGCACAGAATGCAACATATTGTGCACTTGAAACCTATGTAATTTTACTAATCAATGTGACTCCAATAAATTTAATTATAAAAATGAAATATTATAAATTAAAAATAAATAAATAAACAAAAATGTCTTAGATGCATACAAAAAAAATGGTCTGACAAAACAGCCCTGAAATAGGACATTAGATTTGTCCAGTTGACCAGAAGAACCCTATCAGTAATGGGAAGTTAGCTTATGGCTCTTGGGAATTGGTGCAATTTCACAGATTATTGGAAGGTTCTGAAGTAGTTTCTTACAGGATGCAATGAATGCACTGGAGAAAGACAATAAAAACTAACGGTAATTTAGCACAGACTTAAGGTTAGGTATTAAAGTCATAGGGACTCCTAGGCAGCACAAAAAGAATCTCATATTCTGAAATCATAATGTTAAACTGAATTATAAGGACAATAAAACACTAGAGAAGAATCAGTTATCCACTTGGACCAGTCTGCTATGCCCAAATCAGGACCATGGTTGGTTAGAAGTGGAACCATGAGATTAAGGATGGATGGAAACATATGGGCTGACGTACTCAAAAACCCTGACTCGCCTGCACCCTCTGGGACACTTTTGCAGTGTCTCAGTTGCCTCTGTCAAACAAAATACATACCTTCACACTTCCCTAAAGACAAAGAGCATATGCAACCCTTAAGATAAAATCTTCTGGCTTCCAGACTGGTAAATTAGGTTAGATAATAACAAGACCCAGAGGGAGAAGTTTCGGGCTTGCCGAGAGAGGAAGTAGGTCATACCCTGATAACATCTACCATGTTATTGCATCTTTTTTTCTTATAGCATAGACTCCAATTTTTCCAATCATATTAAATATACATAGAAGATGATTCTAAGAGTACCTCATTTTTGAGATTTTTTTGAAAACAGGGATTTTTTTTCTCTATTCTTAAATTTGATATCTTATTGCTTTTGAATGCAGAATATTTTTTGTTTGTTTGTTTTGTTTTGTTTTGCTTTTTGGTATGTGGGTAGCTCCCTGACTGGTAATCGAACCCAGGCCGCCAGCGCTGACAGCGCCAGCGCCGAAGCCTTAAGTCACTACACCACCAGGGAACTCCCCCAGCATATTTTTTTTTTAAATTCAACTTCTGTTCTTTTTGGTCTCCCATCTTTGCAAACCATCATAATTGGGGCAAATCTTTTCTGGGCAAATAAGTTAGCTGTGTTGTCCTAGGATGCCCTCTCTTTCTATTTGGTTGCTATAAAAGCACTCTTCTCACATCTCAAGTAGGTGGGCTGGCTGACAGAAATTTAAATAGGCAGTTCAAGGGAACTGTTATTATATACCAAAATTAATTCAAAATGGATTGACCTAAATTAAGACCCAAAACAATAAACTGTATAGAAGAAAACATTGGTACTAAACATAGAGACCTTGGGGTCAGGGAAGACTTTATGAACCTGACCTCTAAGTCAAGGGATGTAAAAACAAAAAAAAAAGGAATGGAACTATATCAAACTAAAAAGCTTCTGCACAACAACAACAACAAAAAATTATCAACAAAGCAAAGTGGCAAAAAACCAAATGGGAGAAAATATTTGCAAAAACACCTCTGATAAGGGGCTAATAACTAAAATATATAAAGAAGTCATATAATTCAACAACCAAAAAGTGAACAATCCAATTTAAAAATGGACAGAAGACCTGAAGAGACACTTCTCCCATGAAGACATACAAATGGCCAACAGATATATGAAAAAACGCTCAACTTCACTAGCTAATAGAGAAATGCAAATCAAAGCCAGAATGAGATACCACCTCACACCTGTGAGAATGGCTGTTATCAACAAGACAAGGAATAACACGTGCTGGAGAGGATATGGAGAAAAAGGAACTTTGGTACACTGCTGGTGGGAGTGCAAACTGGTACAACCACCATGGAAGGCAGTGTGGAGGTTCCTCAGAAAATTGGGAATGGAGTTACAATATGATCCGGCAATCCCCCTTCTGGGGATCTACCCAAAGAACTTGAAAACCTTTGTCCACAAAGACTTACATATCCCAATGTTCAGCGCAGTGCTGTTCACAGTGGCCAAAACATGGAAACAACCAAAGTGCCCTGCGACAGATGACTGGATAAAGAAACTGTGGTACATATACACAATGGAATATTCCTCAGCTGTAAGAAAAGATGAAATATTGCCATTTGCAACAAAATGGATGGACCTGGAGATCATCATGCTTAGTGCAATAAGCCAGACAGAAAAAACAAGGAACTGTATGACTTCACTCATATGCAGAATATAAAACTGAAAGCAACAAAAAAACAAAAACTTATGGACACAGTCAATAGTTCAGTGGTTATCTGAGGGTAACAGGGAGGGGTGGTTGGGGAGGAGGGAGAGAGAGTCAAATACATGGTGATGAAAGGAGAACTGACTGGGTGGTGAACACACACTGCAAAAACACATGGATGATGTGCTATAGAATTGTACACCTGGAACCTATGTAATTTTTACTAACCAATGTCACCTCAATAAATTTAACAATAAAATAAAATGAAAATAAATCCAGTGATCCAATAGCCTAAAGAAAATTAAGAGAGAGCCAAGTCCTTGGTAACGCCAGAAATATCTTTTCCCTAGAGTTTCTTCTGCCTTTGACAGAAGACCTGCAGTAGAGGCCAAATATCTGTACACAACTTTTATTTTGACCTCTGCTCCATGCCAGGTACACATTTTTGCACTGTCAAGAGGTTCCCACTGCTGCTGCCCACCTGTTCAGGAACTATTTTCAGGTACATTGACCATTCTCTACTCTTTTTTTTCATTCACCATAGGAAACTTCATCTCCTCCAGTGCTATTACTTCCTAATGTTGCCAAGTTGTTGCCACATTAACACGTTCAAATACTAGGATCTGCCATTACTAATTCCTGCCTATGTCTTTTCTTCCCCTCCAGTCTGAAGAGCAGTAGGCCAAAGTAGGACTCTTCTCTCTAGCTCCCATATTGTGTGTCCATGTCGACTCTTGGTATCTTCTTTCTTTAGTGTCCCATCAACATTATTTTTAATGGAAAATCCTTCAAATATGTTGCATGTGCAAAGCATCTTTCCCTAATTTTCTACTCAATTATAAGACAGCCCTTCTCCATTTACAAATTTCATTTTGGAGGTGAGGCTACTGGCGGGGGGGGTGTATTTTTAAGTCTGTATTCCTGTCACTTCATAGCTAATTCGCAAACAAAAATATTACTGACTACTAGGTAATAATACCAACAATTTTTTAATTTACTCATATTTAATTATTCAGAATGAGCATTTCCTTTCCATTCAATTGGCCAACCTGATCTGTTACTCAAATTGCCTCTCTGATTTAGGCTTCGCTTTTTAATATTGTTGAAATAATATTAGTCTTGGTGTGTCTTACCTCAAAATTATTATCACTTTCTCCAAATTGTTTCTGTTATAAAACTGTATCCTAATGTTTTTTCCAGAACAGTTTCATGAAATATACCTTTCATCAATATAACAAGTGCCTTTCTCAAGTATCTTCAATGATTCCCTCTTAGCCTTAAAACAAAATGAAAAAAATAAAACCTGTTAATGATATCACATTAACATCTCTAAACTTCCTAAGTTTTTTGTGTCAAATAAAATGTTTATAATATTGCAAATTCATCCTTCCCAATAATTTTAAAGGAGAAGGAATTGGTACACTGAAATCCCAAGTGGAATTTAGGTGCTTAACAATTCCATGGAATGTAGCCACCTTCTTTTAGTGACTTGTGTGTTTTCTCGATAATCACTGTCTTAGAATCCTAAACCTGTGCCTTTGAGAATGACAATGTTTTGTTTGCTCTTCACTTTCCAATGGTGCAAAATGACACAGCATTCCCTCTTTGTCAGTAACTCTTTCTTATCCTTCCATACTCAACATTCAGATTAAGTATCCATCACTTTGTGAAGGCTTTCATTCTCTCACCCTGCAAAGGATTCAAGGACCTGTTATCCCTCCTCTCTTTCACCACAGCACTGTCTTTAGTGCAATCACACAATTACTCTGCAGAGTTATTGTTGATTTACTTCTCTGTCTTTTCCACAAGAGCTGAATGCCAGAAATATGTCCTTTATCTCTGTGTCCATCCTATATATCAGAGTCCATACCAAGAGGTGTGTGTTGAATCAAGATGGCAAGGAAGAAATTAAGTAGCTGTATTGCATTTGCAATCTGTAGGTGTGACTTAATTAAAGTGAGTAGAAAATAAAGAGAAAAACAACATCATCCTGAAATATCCTGAAAAAAAGGTTTAAATTCTGACACAAGTCTCTATTAGATCTTTGAACAATATTGAACAGTAGGCTTAGCATGTGAGTGAACACACCAACATTCCCAGGGATAAAAAAAAATTACATCAGTTCCAGGATAATTTAGTCAGAAATGGAAATGTGTACAGTGGGTATTTTTAATGCAGAACTGATGTTCAGGAAAGCAGTAATCATTGTGGGAATCACAGGTTTGTAACCACAAAGTACTGGGAAGTGTCAAAGACTGCATAATTCAGGGAGACTAATCTGAGGCACGCAATTATTATTTAATGTACATTCTCACTTCTGCAAAAAGATGAGGCAGCATTGTCTGCAATCAACTGAGGAACAATGACAGCTTGGAAGGAATGAAAATCATCAGCAACGGTGAAATATAGTGGTCAAGCACATGGATCCTCAAGAAATTCTAAGAGCTCAGAAAATGGGATTCGAGGGACTGATCAGGGACAAGGCAGTGAAATCATGAGGGTAGATGAGAATCAGCTAAGTGTGCGGCAGAAAGGTCAGTGGCTTTTAAAAAATAATAATAAAAACAAAGGGAAAGGATGTGAGAGGTGAATTAACATGTGCCCTGAGATTCAAAGAGCCCTGGTTGGGTGCTTGTCGACTAGCGTTTTAATTCCTGTGCCAGCACTGAATCCCATGTGATTTGGACAAGTCGGTGGCCTTCTTGCTCTTGGGTCTGTAACACGAAAATGTTTCATCGATGACTGCTAAACCCTAACTGCATGACAGCTTTCCTTGTTTGACTATTCCAAAAGAACATGAAGCCATGATTTTCCCAATTTTTGTAAGCACCAAACCTGACTGCAATCCCTGGTACATAGTAAATGTTGAATACAGGTTATCAAGCAAAAAATATGACAAATAATACCTTTATTCTCTGTATTTGGAAGTTAATAGCATAAGGTTATATGTATGACTGGCTCTCTGTTTAATATGGTTTGAAGGGAAATGGGACACTCCTCCTCTCCCAACTGAGAGCTCAGAGAGCTGTAATCGGTAAGTAAATGGCATTGGTTGGTAACAGATGTTGTTTGGTTCAGGTGGTAAAGTGGAAAGGTAATACAATCACCCCTCACTTAACGACCTACCTGTTTAATGACTGCTCAGACTTACAACCAGTCCTCCGGTGTGGGGAGTTTCCTTCTCAGTCTGTATGAGTCTCAGGAATCCCCTTTCTTAGCCTTTGTCTCTTTCCTGCAGTCAGTCAGTATTCACTACATGCAGCGTTTGTAATCACTCAAGACTACATATTTCATTTATAAATGTAGTGTCTCATGATATCCGTTGAAAAGTACATACCCTATGGTGCCACAACACACCACCAGATAGCCATCTTTTATGTTCCATGCTTCTCAGCCAATTCACTTAATGACCTAGTCGTAGGAACGAACTCAGTCATTAAGTGAGGAGTGTCTGTAATGCTTCTTGTTAGGCATGTCTGTATGAGCTAGGGAAGCATTAGAGGAGGGAAAAGTGGCCACCCTAAGGCCTTTAGCCTAAGCAGTCTCCTAGTTCTATTTTTACTAAAGAGCTCAGAATGTATTCTTTATCCTTTTATGCAACTATTAATAAAATGGTGTCCTGAGTCCTACTCTGCAATTGCTCGTCAGTTCCCTCACTGCCACACTCAGGTCACGTCACTGTAATTCCATCCCCTCTTAGCCTTACTTCATGTGAATTTTAAAACTTCATTATTGCTATCACCTTCACATTTTAATGTAATAATGAATACTACATCTCATGCATAGTGCCTTATGCTTAGTAGGCACTCAATAAGTGAAAACTGTTATTATGAAGGAGTATATAACAATAATTATCAAGATTTTATTTTCAGAAATGGAAATTAAATCTCACAGTAATTGAGGTATATTTGACGTTACTCATGTTCTCACATGCCCATACATGTTTTACGTTTACATAAGTGATTTTATTACAGAATATTATCTAAAACAGCAACATCCATTAAGGATCTTGATAAACTTTACCAATAATGTCTATTACAACAATATTTTGTGAGAGGAAAAGGTTACAGCAGTTGCAAAGCTGAAATTAATTCCTACCACTTTACTACACATACCACATGGCAAATTAATCCCAGATTGAATGCCATGGGTGGTCAGGCAAATGAATCAAGCCCATCCTTCTTCCCAGTTTTCTAATGAAGACTACCCCCACTCTTCCTTCGGAAGGGCAGACAGGAGTCTGAAAGACATTTTTATTGGAGGAAAAGCAAGTGGTTGAGATGCTCATGCACGATTCTTTGTAAGTGGTCTCTCTGCAACTTTGCTGTCTTATTCTAATACATCCTACACAGAACTGCAAAATTAATCTTCCTACAGTTCACGTCATGAGTATTTCTGCTCAAAGTGTTCAACAGATCCTCAGAGCTGACAGAATAGACTTTTTTACTCATGGAATTAAAGATGATTTAGAGTCGACTATGCCTAGGGGTCTATTCATCCCACCAATTATCTAGCACATGAATCTGTACGTTTGTTTACCTCATTGCCTGGTCTCCACTGAAACACTCAAGGGCCAGGAAACCTACTACTCAGTCTGTTTACGCTCTGTTTGGTTCCTTAGAATGTCTTCATATTTATTCAAAGTCTGTCCTATTGCATACAAAATAAATCAGCTTTTTTTTCATATATAATAGATGAATATTTTGGACCCCGCAGACCTTCTAAACCTCATTTCCCCTTTTAATTCAGATATTTCTTTGGCTGAATTCTAGGTCAGCAGTCCGTACCCACCCTTTCAGACCTCCCTCTAAGGTGGCTCTTTCCATAATCCTCAGTTCCTTTGCTCATAAGAAGCCCTCCCTCCATCTGTACCTCGTGAATGTAGCACTCCACCTTATTGACCTTATTCCAGTGCTGCTTATTACTTTACACCTATATTTAAAGAAATGTGTTTTTAAACATGTTCAATGCAATGTTTTCACAAATTGACCACAGGGGTGTTAGCTGGGGAAAATATAACACAAAGTAATAAACATTTGTTTTCTACATATAATATGGCTATTAGTTGTACACATCTTCAGTGTATTCAAAAGAGTTTTAATTTGTGAATTTTCAAGGGTAAAGAAGAATGCTGCACATTTTTTCTAAACTAATTTGCCCATAGAACTCCACATTTCATGAGATTCGATTTCTCGTGACAGGTTCTTTGGGATATGTTGACTAATAGTTATTTATAACAATGTCTCATCCTCTTACTGGAATAGGAAGTTCTTAATGGCCCAGTATATGTCTCATATATCTTTATAACTGCCACAGTGACTTCTACACTGCCAAGTACATAGTCGGTATCAAAAATGCTTGAATAATCAGGAGAAATAATGAATTAATGCCTACAGATAGTTTCCATTTTTGTTGAGTACTTATAAAAATATGAAGTTATCTTTCTTGTTGTACAAATTTTTGTGGATCACATGACTCCTTGAATGAATGAGTATCAAGGAAGTTATGCATGGCTGCAAAAGAGTTGTATAAGGAACAGTCAGCAAGCAAATGCTTTTTATGGTTTCTCTTCATTGTGTTCATATATATTTCTCATCAGTAATAGTTTAGTGATCTCATTCAAGATAAAGGGTATTCATTTTTACAATTCTTCCATACCTACAGACTTCTAAAAATAAACACTCAATAAATTATTGATTTTCTTTTTATTTAAGCAATAAGTGGATATAGATATAGATATATCACCACATACTAGAATTATTTAGGCCATGTCACATTATCAAAAATTAATCAAACTATATGGTATATTATTCTTCTCTATCATATTATTTCTCTCTTACACCATACTATGTGTCTGATATTAATTGACTCAGAATGCTTGATTGTGTGAATTCTTAAAAATATACATAATTCCACTTGGAAATATTACTTGCAGTAACATTCTTTCAATCGTTCATTCATTACTCCATTGAATAAATTATACAAAATCTGAATAAAGAACTGTTTTAATACAAAAAGAATTTTTGTGGAAATAAAACTAATTTTTTAAAATCTTATCTTCTTTTGTTATTTTCTTCTTGTCCTTTCATTCTCAATGAACTTTTTCTCACTTTTTACCATTTAAATATAACAAATATTTGAATACCTGCAATGAGATAAATATTCACTCCATATTTTGCATGCATTTTACCCTTGCTACCCGTAATAAGTCTATGATATAGGGATTATCCTAAAAGAAAGATGACAAAAATTAGATTCAGAGAAATTAAATGAGTTCTCAAAGGTATTAACAATAATACACAGCATGAGCAGAACACAAACCACAGGATATCTAATTCCAAATTCCATGCACCTTCCTGCCCAACCATTCCTCTGAATTATGTAATTATTCTTTCTTTTTGTAAGAATGGAACCTACAGAAGGCGTGGATAACTAATAAAATATTAGAACAATGCCTTCACATGTGCAAATAAAGGTCTGAGTCATCAAAGAGTGATAGGTAAAATTAAAGCTTTTACCAAAATATTCCATCCAACTTCCTAAATTCATTTTTCATTTCAAACTTTCTCCAGAGACTAGATTCAAGGTCATGTAGAATCGTATAGAACTGTGTATGCGGATGAAGAAATTTTCCTGCCAAATTAGCTCCTCCAGGTTGTCAGATATTCCTGGATAAATTGTAGGCACTTTAGGGAGCTACATGGCATCTGTCACTAGATGAACTTTTCAATTACTTGCAATTTCTTGTTCTAGGGGAAAGTCTCTAGTAGTTTATGAAACTCTGAAAAGTATTCACTCTTATGATTTATGGATAGCATATCGAAAATAATTGTGAATAGTTAATGAAACTATTAAAAATTAGTGCAACTCGAGTAATTATTCTTAAATCTTATAAATAGTCAATTAACCCATAATTATAAATATTGATCATCTATCTTTTGCTTTTACAAAGGTTTTTTATTCCCATTTATAATGTTAGTTCTCATATTAGAAAACTGAAGCTCAGAGTAAGGGGCATGTCAGTAGAGCCAGAAAAATAATACTATCCGAAGTACCATCAGGTTTTCCAACTCTATGGCCCATCTATACCTAATTCTCTAAAATGGATAGGAATTAGAGGAATAGAAAGGAGAACTGGTTTATGCTACCAGTTGAAAAAAAATAAATTGTTTACTTATCTATCCTAATATAAATAAAATGTTCTATAATTATTTTTTTACTTCATAATATTTTATTTATTAGAAACTTGCATCAACTATTCAAAATTCGAATCACATATGACAGAAAAGGTGTTTGATATTTGAGAAAAGTACATAGTGATTTTTGTCATATAAGCAAACTACACCGAGAAAAGTGGTTCTAGGCTATCCTTTCATTATAGAAGGTCATGTTTTCTACTTGTTGATATGAATCTTCTGTCCTCACAAGGGAGGAAGGAAGGAAGGAAGGAAGGAAGAAAGGAAGGAAGGAAGGAAGGAAGGAAGGAAGGAAGGAAGGGAGGGAGGGAGGGAGGGAGGGAGGGAGGGGAGGAGAGGGGAGGGAGGGAAGTAAGAAAATGTTATATAAGATACATATCTATACCATAACAACCAACCCTAAATCACAGTGTTAGAACAATGAGCATGTATTTTCTGCTCACGTAACTGTGGTTACCTGGAGTAGTTCTGTTTATCTTGTCTGAGCTCTGCAGGGCTTGGCTGCGTGGCACCAGATTACTCCAAATCTACTCCATATGTGTTTCATTCTTCGAGGACCTGAAGATCACCTGAGACATGTTCTTCTCAGCAATAGCAGAAGCACAAGAGAGAAGGTGCAATTATGTGGGTATATTTGAGGCTCCAGTTTGAATCATATCCTCTGTCTCATTGGTATAAAGTAGATTCACAACCACGCCCAAAGCCCAAGGGTAGAAAGTGCTTAGCCCGCCTCTGGTGGAAAGAATTGAAACATCACATGGCAAAGGGTCTGGGTACAGAGAGGATGAGGAATTGGAAATCATAATTCAATCTACCACAAATAAAAAATAAAGAAGGGAGGGAAACAGATTAAAGACAGAGTTGATGAGTAGTGACAAGGATAAGGGCAGGGGTAATAAGCCGAAGTTCATCAGATGATGTTCATGCACAAGCACCGTGGAGGGATTGCAGTGTCGCCTGAAGATGTGACAAGACACATACTCCCCAGTCATTGCACATCCTGCGTGACCTTCCGAACGCGTCCTTCCTGATGCCCTGTCATACGTAAGACTTGGCATTATTATCTCCCTTGGGTATCCTGAGGAATAATTTCAAGCACGATCATTTCCTCCCCGTATATCTCAATGTATCTTCTTTTTAATCAAAGTGCACAGTTGATACAACCCTGAGATTCTATATTTGAGCTTGAATTCTAAGTCCCTGTTTGAGTAAAGAGGATGCTGGAATAGAAGAAAGAACTCCAGTTCTGGGCCACGTTTTTCTGTCCCTCTTTTGTATTCCCTCTTCATTACTCTTGTCAACCAGAGTCCCCAGCCTTTCCTACTTCTTCATCTTGGCAATTTATTCTCCTTTGCTCTCATCCCTTCTTTCTCTCTCTCCCAATTTTCATCCCTCTATTCGTCCAGGTCACTCTTTAACTCTGTTCCTACCTTTTTCTATGTCCTTAATTTTTCATCCACACCGGTCTAGCTTACTTTCCGATGCTTTTTTGAGCCCCATTTATGTTACCCTTCCTCCTCCTTCTTTTTAAGGGCCCCTAAAAAGTTGCTAATGGAAAAAAATCATTACACTTTCTTTTAAACTTGCCATTTTTAATACTATACATGCGTAAAGGTTTGAGGGGGGACAGTTCTTGTCTCCCCAAGTATAAATGCACTATCCAGACACTGCCCCGATCTGGTCACTTATCACCAAGAGAAATAAATGTCCCTGCAACTTCTGCCTTACCAACTTGCAGATCTGTACATTGCTGCCACTGTAAGGAGCATTTTAAATCACTGCAGACTTCGAAGTATGTGACTGGGAAGAAAGGGTCAAAACCATTCAAATTTCCCAGGTGAGTGTTGGCATCATAGGAAAAAAGGATCAAGCAAAAGTGATTATAACCTGAATTGGTCTTCAGGGCCATGTTACAGAAAATCAGCATAGCTTCAGAAAGAAAAAACATGTTAACCCTCACCCCTGCTATCTATTTCCCAGGAAGGCAGGGCTCCCTGTTACTGGCTGTTCTTGCAGCAAGAACAAGCTTTTATTATTCCCTTGAATCCCCTTTCATATTCAATCTCACAGGAAAGCTACAGCTTTTTCTGCTATAACAGGGCTCAGTAATTACTGTTATTAATCTTAAAATCATGGGCTCTAATTTCAAAGGCTTCTTGTAACCTGAAAGTCTTTCAAAACGTAATGGTACAAAAAATAAATTGCCCTTTCCAAGTGGGGTCTTTGCTTGGTGAATGCCAGCACTAAAAAGGATATAAACATATTCCCCAAACAGGTACCATAAACTGGGAAATGACCGAGTGTCAACCATAAACATGTCTCTGCAACAGCCTTGCTTAAAAATGTTCTTACTCATGAGCTTGAGAGAAGCCTTTCAAATAGTATTTCAAAAAGAAAATCAATAAACCTGCAAAAACTCTAGTTGGCCAGAAAAGTTTGAGCCACATCTAAGATATTTCCCAGCAGCATTATTTTCTGTCCGGTAGGACTCCCACTTCTTTGCAGTCACTGCTCAGTCACAGGGATGAGACGAGCACCCCACAATACCAATCAACACAGTGCAACTCTTCTCTAAAGAAAAGCAAACCCTTATTCCTAAAGGAGTTTACTTCCTGTCTGCCAGTCTGTTCTGCCCTACGTAAAGGCATTGCAGTCGTGTGTGTGTGTGTGTGTGTGTGTGTGTGTGTGTGTGTGTGTGTTTATTACAAATACACTCTAGAAGGGAGAGCCATCAAGCTATTATCAACTGTTAATGTGACTTAGCAAATTAATTTATTTAATAGAAGTATCAAAGAACAGAATTGCCAAGATAATAGGACAAGTATTAGACATGTATTTGGGAGGGGTGCAGGCAAAGAAGAAATCCAGAATACGGGACATGACTTTGACATGGAAAGAGGGAGTAGAATGGAGATTTCTTGGGGCATGAAGGTCCAGTGATCTGCTCATATAAGTGTTTTCTCATTTTTACTCCCTGACTAGTCATCTTCACTCCCTCTCCTATGATATCACCAGGTGTCTGTCTGCCTTGGATGACTATTTTTAATGTGAACCCTTGCTGGCATACATTCCACTTCAAATTGAGCATGCTCAATTCTGAGTATGCTCATTCTTCATTTCTTACCTCAAACAATAAGTAATCTTCTCCTATCACTAACAGTCTTCACACTGGATTAGGACAGAAAGCATCCACACTTGAATAGACAATTCATGACAAAGAGACAGTAGGACACTGTCATTGTGAATGACAAGGCAGAGCTTTCGAACTCTACAAAGCTAACATGGTGTGCACTTACTGCCTTTAGTACACCTCCTAATACTTACTGGGAAATGATAAAAATACAGAAACACTCAATCCACGGTGTTCTATCTGATTGATGGGGCAGGGCAGAAGCTAGAAAATCAGATTGGCTGCTTTAGATAGTTGATATGCTGAGATCTTAACATCTCTATTGTAAATAAATGAGAAAAAACACACATGAGTTATTATTTGTCATAAGTTAATACTGATGAAGACTACGATCACTGTCTAGCTTTAGCAAATGCTAATGAGGGTTTGCTCTAAAATTAAACAAAGGTATCTTTTGCTGAAGCAAGTGCAAACACTAGCACCAGCATACGGTGCAGCCATTTGGAGCACCTGCCAGGATTAAGGGAAGGGAGGAATGGACACATACAAATGAGAATGTGCCATGAATCAGCAAGGCAGTTCATAATTTGATAATGCATGATTGCTAATTACTCCATTCTGAGGTTCAATTTTGGTGTGTTTAAGTGGATAAGAAATCAACAAATATAAGAAGTGGAGTGATTATGGTATTATTTTGGGAAATGTTTTCTTCACAGCATGCATAAAAATAAAATGAGATAAACAGTTTTGCAGATGGGGAGGTTTTAATGATATTTGGAGTCATTTTGTCTGTACCCTAGCTAATAAGTCTGAGATTTAGTATATATTTGTCTGACTTCCTTATCCACTTGCAACAAATCTTAGCTAACTAGATGTGTTTATTTAGTCTATCATTTATATTGTAATTCAGGTTAATATTAAAGTTCTTCTCATTTATAATCTCATTCATTGAATGTAATCACCATTTTATTATTTTCTTTCCTCTCACTTTCTGTGCTGAATTTTCTTTGAGAATTGTTTTGACCTCTTACCTGATCGTAATAGAGAATTGCCTGTGTTTATTTGTCCTAGTGAACACTGCCATCTTTTCTCAACTCTACCAATTTGACATCTCATATTTTTTCCCTGTAACTGTTTAAGTCCCTTTTTATTTTTGGCAACTACTTCATTTAAATGTGTCATGGATTTAAACAAAAAATTGTTTGTTCAAAATTTTCTTCATTCTTTTCATTTCCCCCAGAGAGTAATGATAGTATGGTAGATAAAGAACAGTTTGACATCTGATTAACTCTTCGTCTTAGTTCCACTGTTTACTAGGTGTGAGATCTTAAATATTCCAACATCATTATTTTTTTACTTATCTGTATAATGAATAGATGCAATGCTTGCCCTTCCAATATCCTGAGATTTTTGACAAAAAAATAAAGATGTAAAAACAGACTATCAAATGAACTGAACATGCATAGGCAATTAATCAAATACCAGCTATAAATTTCTGATTTTCAATTATTTTCAATGAATATATGTATATGTAATTAATATTTATTCAATCATCAGGCATTTGTAATCTTTACATTATTACCCTGATTATGATCATCAAATGTCAGCATGTTGAATATGTTCAAAATTCAATGTATTTTTCAACAATGTATTTTTCCATGTAATGGAGTACATGCTGATATAGTTATTGATTGTCAGGGCTGTCAGGGATGTGAGACCATGTAGAGACTAGGCACTTGGTTTTTAAAAGAGAAGAAAAGTAAACCCACTAAAGCCAAAACGTTTACCAAAGATAATTGTATGGACTGTTTTTTTTTTCCACTACCCCTGCAAAATATATATGTTTAGTACTTCACATTGTGGACATATTTAATGATAAATTCTTTCAAAGAGTAATTAAGGTAAAATGAGGTCATGATAGTGAGCCATAATGTAATACGACTGGTGTCTTTATAAGAAGAGGAAAGGTGGACACAGACACACACACACACACACACACACACACACACAGAGAAAACCATATGAAGACACTGGAAGAAGATAGCTATCTAGAAGCTGAGAAGAGAGGTCTCAAGAGAAACTAATCCTGACAATAACTTGATCAAACTTCTAGCCTCCCGAATGGTGAGAAAATAAAATTCTATTGTTTAAGCTATCTTGCTTGTAACCCTAGTACTTTGTGATGGCAGCCCTAGTAAACTGTACACTAATTTAAAGAACATGTAGACTAAATCTCAGGTACCTTCAACCCTTATAGTGCTTCCCAATTCTATTTCTCAAAAGATTCACTAATTAAAGCAATACTACTTAAATGGATAAATAAATAGAAAAACAATTATCAATAACACAATGAAGAAATAATCAGTTTAGGATGGCATCCAGTCAGATGCTCTTTAACCAGCATAGGCATCAATAAATAACTGTAAATTTTCATGGCTATTTTAGGTCATAGAACTCATCTAGCAAAACTTGAAAGTGTTATTTGAATTCTGAATTATATGAGTAGAACTGGATTTCAAACATGGAATTAAACTTGTAGAATTTAACATATTATTAATAGAAATACACATAAAAAGAAAAGTACATACAAAAAAACATGCTAAAAGTATAAATCTCACATTAGTAAACAGAAATAGTGGTGAAGCTCTTAAGCCCAAAGAGACAAGGATGTTACCTGTAATGCCAGTCATATTACAGAACCTCTTCTTGTTTTCCTACCATGCAACCCTTTTTTATTCCTACATGCCACAGCAACCGGTACCTTACGCAGTACCACGTCATGCTAGCCATCTTGAATCACAGATGTACTCAATAAACATTTGTTTAATGAACACATGTGAATAAATGTGAAAAATACCCTGGTCTTCAGATAAAATCATGTTCCTGGAGGACATCCCCACCAGAGCCTTCAACAAAAGGGAAAAGGAAGGAGAAAGAAAAGAAAGCAAAGGAAAGGAGAGGAGATGAAATGAAATAAAACAAAACAAAGAAAAAAGGAAATGACAAAAGAAAGAAAGAAACAAAAAGGAAAAGAAATTTCTCTCCTTCCAGTGGGGACATGAGAGGTGTGAAATAAAACAAAAGCAAGTTATTCAAGACACCAGAGTCATGAATCTAGTGTTCAGCGACTTTCTTATGAAATTAAAGTGATGGAACTTGAGCCAACTTGTGCTTCTGCATTTGTGGCTGTTGATCAACTCTCTAAATGTCTTTGGAGACAATATTTATGTATAGGCCTTTCATGACTTTATGTTTGAAATTAAGTCTTCTTACAGCTTTTTCTGGCTTGAAGAACCATTCAGCTTAAATAAAATCAAATATTGAAAAATAATGGCTTTCATCCCACAAGCAGCCCCTTACTGATTAATTCACTGACCCAATGTCATTCTCTTCTCATAAAAATAATTCATGTTGATATCTTAATGCATATAAATACTATGATTGCTAATGGGTACTAGAAAAAAAATATAGGATGCAGTAAATATCTTTTATTATTTTGGACCCTGGAGTAAATACTATATGAAAGACAAAATAAATGTTTTTATTTAAACCCTTTAGGGTAGTTACAAAAGACAGTTAAAAACCTTGCATAAGCTATGCAACTTAGCTTCAATTCTTCAAAGCACTGCAGGGGTTGGTACTATACTTGCTTTTGTATTTATTGATAAATATCGAGATTACAATTCTCAGTTGGCATTTGAATAAAAATGATCCTGAATGTTCTGTGTTGGTTGTTCAAGGTCTTCTGCTCAAAACTCCTGTATGAACTGTGCTGGGAATTCACACTTAGATATTATGAAAAATCATGTAATATATAGATAATATATTATAGAATTATGCACTCAAAACCTATATAATTTTATTAACTGATGTCACCCCAATAAATTTAATAAAAAAGAAAAATCAATTTGTAAAGGAGTAGGCTTTATTTCACTTAGATGGACTAATTTCATTTAAAATAAATTTATTAATATTAGAAAAGTTGCTCAGAAAATATTGCTATCCATTACATTATTAAAATGGATATAAAATCTTTGCATTTTATAATGCAAAAAATCTTTTATAAAATCTGCTGAATTAATGATGACATATTGTTAATAACAGTGTTTAAAAATAGTTTAATTATAAGTAAATTATGTAGCAAACTGGCAGTGGAGCAACAATTTTCTGGACCTCTTGGGATTTCTCATTCTAATGGCTACTTTGGGCCAAGCAAATCTACTAAAGCAATTATATTCTGAAATAAAAAGATACTTCTTTTTGGTTGTTTGATCTTTTGAAAAATGTTTTAAGGCAAGTAACATTAAAATGAATAAAATGCATGAGATACTAAAAAAATCATATAAATATTTATGAAAACAAAACGTGAGAATTTTAAAAAGTAATAACTGAAATACAAATAAACCACTTGAAAAGTCAAAGTAGTTGTTTGTTTAAAGCCAGAGATTTTAATTAAACCAACACATTTTGTTGTGGGCATAAACATTACTTTCCTGCATGTAAAATTACCATTGAAAATTTAGAAACGCTTTCATAAGAGAACCGTAAAGACCCTTAGCTTGTTAGTACTAGCAGTTGCTTCAGTTAAATTTGAATGTGTGTGTTCTTTTTTCAACTGGAGACCATAAATTAAAAAGTAGTGTTTTTTTTTAATACCTTCTCATAGACTTTCAGTTACACATTTGAGTAACTAAAAAGATGAACTACACAGAGTTTAATGCTGTTAATTATTGGAAATGTTAATATCCATAAAATCATCCCTGAACATAATTGATCATGGTTATCCAGGAGCCCTAGAACCCTCTTACCTTTCTATGTGATCACTAAAAACTAGAAGAGCCTAAAACTCTGGTTATGGTTCACAGAGAATTGGGTTTATCACAGCTCTGCCCATCTGCTGATGTGAGCGCATTCCTGAACTCTGCAGTTCCCACTGTGTTGGGGCTCCGCAGGGAGCCCTGAGGGGTGCAGTAGGATATTTTTATCTGCTGAGAGAACAACAGAGATGCTTGACACCTGTCACAATCCAGGCAATTACTAGCTTAAGGTAGTTTGCTGTTTCATGTTACATAACACTACCATTACTTTCTATGACCTATCTTTGCTGAAGCTGGGCTCTGTTTGTTTGCTGTGATTTAAAAACAAAAGCAAACAAAAAACAAGTACTGTGTGAAGATCAAAGTGTTAATAGAACAGAAAATGAGATGTGTGTGTTCAATCTGATTCCAGGATTTGAAAAACTGAGAAATGCCCAGTAGGCACACACATCCATTCCCTCAGTATTCAATTGACGTTATTTAAGAAGCTGAAATGAATGTATCATTTCCCTTTCAAATTATATGTATTTTTTCAAACAACTACTAAGTTGTTAAGACATAAACACTTAAGTTGTTTGGATCTCTAAATATTTAATAAATAAACTGTTTACCACTTATTTTGACCTAACAGCCACACACAAAAAAATATTAAAAAACAATGAATCACTAAGAGCACTGGGGCAGGGAACCTCTGATTTACTCTGGGAAGTAAATGGGTGTGAGAAATAAGACAGGGCTGTCTACAGAGAGATTTATGGTCATCTTCTATAATTACAAGACAACTGTTGCCGTAAGCCACGAAAACAGGCTCCATCTGAAAATGTAAAAGCCTTGTGCTGTGCAACAATTACACGCCTAACTTGTTTTGGTGTTAAATCGTCCCCCTTTTTCCCACCTGGGGCAGGACCAGAGATCAGTGAACACCATGTTCTCTATCTTGCTCATCTTCCCCATTACTCCCCAACTATCCTAGGCTTTTGAAGGTTTCTGATCTGTCCAGGCTGGAATCAAAAGAAAAAAGGATGGGGAAAGGACACATTCTGACATAGTAGATTTTTTGTTCATCAAGACTTTCCCTCATGGAGGGCTTTTGTGGGTCCCTCAGAGATTCACATCACTAGAGATCTTTAATCTTTAGGTTTTAAGAGAGCAAATGTACTCTTCCAGAGGTCCTTTAACTTCCCACACCCCACAATCACCCAGAGTCCACCACCAACACCCACTGGCAAAACCTGCACTAGGATCTAAGACAATCTCGCACTTTCTTTGCGTGCAGCTTATCTAGACCATGGAAATATCCATGTGATCTTTGTTCTTCTGTTGGCGGGAGTCTGTCTATATCCCAAATACAGTGTCTTTTTATCTAGCATTCCATCCCTCCCCTTGAGGGCAAACACAAATATCACCACAAACTCTCCTCTCACTTTGTCCTTTAAGAGTTTCAAAATGGGTAAGAATTTTAAAAAGTTGTGGAACCAATTTTTAACTATTGTGCTTATAAAACTGTCTCTGGCACACTTTCTAATTTTTGAATTGTTATGCAATTTCAAATATAAATAAATAAAGTAGTGTAATGAACCTCAGTGATATATCAACCTTCTTTGCCAATGATCAACTCATGGTCAGTCATGCTTCATATATTCCCCATCATCACGCCACCTCCACTAGATCATTTCTATGCAAGTCCCTTATCACATCATTTCATCCATAAATATATAAGTATGTGTCTGTATTACTTTTTTATTGCAGAGTAACAAATTACCAACTTAGTATATTAAAACCATGTCCATTCATTATTTCACAGTTCTGTGGTCACAACTCCAGGTGGGTTTGACTTGGTTCTCTGATCAGGGTCTTACAAGGCTAAAATGAAGGTGCTGGCCAGGCTGGGATTTTATCTGGAGGCTTGGGAGTGTTGCAGGGGGAGGGGAGGGGAGAACTCACTTCTAAAGTCATTCAGGTTGTTGGCAGAATCCAGCTCCTTACAGCTGTAGATTTGAGGTCCCCATTTCCTTGCTGGCTGTCAGTGACCTCTCCTTACTCCTAGACCATCTGCATCTCTCTTCATCTACAAATCAGCAGTGACGTCCTTCTCATGCTTCAGTTCATTCTGACCTCCACTTCTTCCTTCCTATTCTGCTGACCAGCAGGAGAAAGATCTCTGCTTTTCAAGGTACTTGTGACTACATTGAACCCACCTGGAAATCCAGTATAATCTTATCTTAAGGTCAACTGATTAGTAATCATATTATTATATATCTAGAAAGCTCCTCTTGCTATGTAAGGTAACATACCCACAAGTTGTAAAATTAGGACATTTAGGGGGTTATCATGCTAAAATTCTCACTACCACATGAGCCAGAATCAGTGAGAAATAAGTAAATGAAACCTGTATGTTATACACACCACTCCACCTCCACCTGGATCCCTACATGTCGACCTCACATTTCTGAGAAAATGTATTTTGTAATTGCTGGAAAATGTATTTTATAACCAATAAACACCCATGAATTTGCCTACCTTAAATAAATTAAAAAATAAGATAATATAAACTTTGATTTGGGGTGTGGAAGGGAATGGAGTTAAAAGAAAAAATAAAACCGAGGAAAGACTCATCACTATCTTATGAAGAGAGCAATAACTACCATATCCACATGACTGAGACTCTTGCCCAGCCCCAGCTGTGATTTTAAATACTGTATAAATATGGTCTTAGTTCTAGCTTACAGGTTTAGATATGGTGAAATAACTGTGCTGAGTAGCCAATTGGTAATTTAGCTTATCTCAAGTCTTGGAGACAGAAGAATGTATTTCTGTGTCACTATAGTGACACTTCCATGCCAATTTTCTCATTTCTATAATTTCTTCCCATATCACAACCAAGTATCCTAAGCCAATAGGGAATCAAAACCTAGTCACACCATTGAACTGAACGATCTGTGATGAGTCCACTTTAAAAGGGAAAACTGTGCACTTGGTCTTGTCTATCTCTATCCCTTTCAACAACCATTTTCTTGCCTTGCAATGATATAATAAACCTTGACTTCTCAGTGGATAAGCCCAGAAGCATAATTTCCTTTGTCTCCTTCCAAAACTTATCTTAGCTGTGTTCGCAGCCTTCAACTAACT